>PISX010002874.1:78225-150082 GCA_004024625.1 Mellivora capensis | reverse complement strand
ATCATATGGTTTCACTTATTTGCGGAGCATAACAAATAACACGGAGGACATGGGGAGATGGAGAGGAGAAGGGAGTTGAGGGAAATTGGGGGGGAGATGAACCATGAGAGACTATGGACTCTGAAAAATAACCTGAGGGTTTTGAAGGGGCGGGGGGTGGGAGGTTGGGGGAGCCAGGTGGTGGGTATTGTGGAGGGCAGGCATTGCACTGGGTGTGGTATAAAACTATGAACTCTGTTATGCTGAAAAGAAATAAAAAAATAAAAAAAAAAAGAAATCACCCCAAGAATTATTTTTAATATCAAGAATACTGGGTCTGATTATTTTTTCATGGGAGATGAGCAGTTATTAAAATGATATCACAAGTTATTGAAAATAGTGTTGTTCATTGCTTAGATTGAAAACTTTAGTACATCGATTTGGGCTCTTAAGTGGTATCATGCCCTCCTTTCTTGAAATTACCCAGAAAGATATCACTACATGCCCTTCCCCATTTAAGAAACACATCTGTAGAAGGAGTTCCTGAGGCAGCTACAGTAACACTCCCCCCACACCGGAAATGCTCATTTTGTTCATCTTGAATTAAACAGAAGTAATAATTCCACTTCCTTTCCCAGCAAACTTCCTGCTTCCAAAAATAAAATAGTGTGGAGGTTCCTCAAAAAATTAAAAATAGAGCTACTGGCTCAGCAATTGCAATACTGGGTATTTTCCCCAAAGATACAGATGTAGTGAAAAGAAAGGTCATATGTACCCCCAATGTTCATAGCAGCAATGTCCACTATAGCCAAACTGTGGAAAGAGCCAAGATGCTCTCAACAGATGAAAGGATAAAGAAGATGTGGTCCATATACACAATGGAATATTACTCAGCCATCAGAAAGGATGAATACCCAACTTTTGCATCAACATGGATGGGACTGGAGGAGATTATGCTGAGTGAAATAAGTCAAGCAGAGAAAGTCAATTATCATATGGTTTCACTTATTTGTGGAACATACGGAATAGCATGGAGGACATTAGGAGAAGGGAAAAACAAAGGGGGAGAAATCGGAGTGGGAGATGAACCATGAGAGACTATGGACTCCGGGAAACAAATGCAGAGTTTTATAAGAGGGTGGGGATTGGGGGATGGGTTGGCCCAGTGATGGATATTAAGGAGGGCAAGGATTGCATGGAGCACTGGGTATTATACACAAACAATGAATCATGGAACACTACATCAAAAACTAACGATGTACTGTATGGTGACTAACATAACACAGTAAAAAAAAAAAAAAAAACCCAAAATAAAAAGGACTATCTATAACTTTTGATTATTGCTCGGTCACAGTTAAAACCTAAATACTTGTCTTCTCTGAATCTACTGAAATGACTTATATTTTTTTTCTTGTTGTCATTATGTAGATAAATATGACAGAAACTAAATGGAAGCAACTTGTAAGGTTAAATGCCTATGACTTTCTCTGCCTAGAGAATAAAAAGCTCAATCATCCATAGATACTCTATTCCTCTCTTAAAACGCTAGGATTCTTGGCATTAGAAAGAAGAGACTGACTAGCTGATTGGCTTTTTCAACATTTTATCAACAGGCCATAATCACTTCTCTATTTCAAAGTGTATTTTTTTGTTGTGTTTCTGTATATTCTTCCAGATATGTTTTTCCCCATGAAGACAACATAACTAGAGAAAAACTTTTTTTGGTCATAAATTTAAAGTACTTGGGACCTATAATACGAATAATTTCTCACAGAATTGCTTACGTAGTATCTTTATTTGCCTGTTTTATATGGCTATAGAGCTGAGATTTATATAGTCCTGCAAAAATTATATAAATCAATTCTTAAAGATTTAATCCAATGTTAGAGGCCTTTGGAAAGTAAGAAGTTACCTCAAAAAGTTAAAAATAAAACTACCCTATGATCCAGCAATTGTACTACTAGGCATTTACCCAAAGAATACAAAAATACTAATTCAATTAGTATTGAATGCACCCCAATATTTATAGCAGCATTATCTATAATAACCAAATTTGAAACAGCCCAAATGTCCACTGACTAATGAATGGATAAAGAAGATGTGGTATCTATATATACAATGGAATATTACCCAGCCATCAAAAAGAACAAAATCTTGCCATTTGCAACAACGTGGATGAGGCAAGAGAATACAATGCTAAGTGGAATAATCAGTCAGAGAAAGACAAATACCATATGATTTCACTTATATGTGGAATTTAAGAGCAATAAATGAGCAAAGGGAAAAGAGACAGAGAGAAGAGAGAGGGAACCAAGAAACCAAGAAACAGACACTTAACTCTAAGGAACACACTGATGGTTACCAGAGGGGAGGTGGGTGGGGAAAATGGATGGAATAGGTGATAGGAATTAAGGAGTGTCCTTGTCCTGATGAGCACTGGGTGATGAATGTATCATATACCTGAAACTAATATTACACTGTATGTTAACTAACTACAATTTAAATAAAAATTTAATTAAAAAAGAAGTAATATGTAAAATAAAGCATGGTTTGTTAAAATGGCAGACTTTACAAATACATATTTCATACAAATTTTCATTTTTGAATACCAGGTGTCATTGCTTGATTATTAAGGCCTTTAGATTACTTTTTTCTTTAGTTTTTTCCTATTTCTAACCTTCTCCCTTTTTAAGAGTAAACATAAATCAAAACTTATCTTGATAGTGGATTACTTTGCCTTTTTTTTTTCTGGAAAAGACCTTTATTTAAAGAGATCCTTTGGATGCAAAGAAAACACAGATTCCATCAAAACTATTGTATAAGACTTGGCCTCTCACAGGGACAAAAAACAATTAAGGAAGAACAAAAAAATCTGACAGAGTTCTGCCTCTGTTGGTCCACATACACACCGCTCAGTGAAGACAAACCAAAAAAGAATATAGGTACATCGTGGAAGTCAAGGATATCCTAGACAGGACAACCTCAGTCTCCAATACCTACTCTGCGTCTGGTAGAGAGCTGTCTATATCCAGGCCCTGTCTGTGAAAGAATATACTCACAAGCTTATGAATAAGAAGAAAGTAACATCCAAAAGAAACACCTGGCAAGTGCATTAGCCAGTTTGAAAATAATCACTGTGAATAGCATTTTAAGAATTAGACATATCAGTCTGCAGACAAATTCAGTCCCCTTCTAGGAATGGCAGCACCTTTAACTTTTTCTTTTATAGTATGAACTGTGTATCCTTTTAAGGGCAGTTTCATCAAAAAGAATGTTAAAATACATAAGTTTATTCCTCTTGTGTTTTCATTTGCCATAAAAGCTGAGTAACCGTGCCTTCTTTATTCCGATTAAGTACAGGGAGCTGGGCAGAGAGAATCCATGGCTCTCCCTAAAGTATGGGACAGCTAGGATATTGGAACCCCAGATTCGCATTTCCTTGGAGATGGTATAGACATTTAGTTCCAGCTGTAATTCTACTTGCCCTTCTATTTTCTTTCCTTTTTTTTTATTGTAAGAGTATTATATAAATGTATTCTTACTGCAAATCGATTAACCAGGTCACCAATATAAACAGTGAGATAAAACAAGGAGTACCTCTGTTTTGAGCAGTATAATGGCTTAAAAATCATAAAAGACCTTACAAATGAAAAAAAAAAAAACCCACTGGAAAAAACATATATTTTCTGAATGTATTGTTGGGCTGGCTCCAAATCAAATAATCCATAAAGCACAAAACAAAGTAAAAGCTTGGGATACAAGGTAAGCAAGCCAGACAACTTTCATCTTGAGGGCTTCTACCAAATCTTGGAGACCCCAGTTTCCTTTGTCATGTCTTCAAGTTCTACTATAGAGAATCTCATAAAAGGACCCACACCAAAAATGACAAGACAAAAGCCAGTCCTCCATGTAGGGGTGAAGTAGGGATAACCATGCAAAGCAAAATGCCTTGGCAAGGCCACTTGCGTATCAAACACTGAACAGTGGATGGTGAGGGGAGGGAAAATCTCTCGTGAGAATTTATAACCCCAAGCCGGCCTTTCTATGATTTTATGGTCTAAATTCATGTTCCCTCTGTGATTCAAAGACTCCTCAAAGAGAAATTTAAATTTAAAGTGTTTTTAGATTGATAGGGCATCCATGGAACTGAAAAGTATAAAAGCCACCTGGCTAGCATGCTAAAGCAGGTGAAAGAAGAGAACTGAGGGTCTCCTAATTCCTTACTTGGGCTTTCTTTTGATCCTCCCGCTTTGAGGCTAGGCCTCCACTCTCCTCTGCTGGTTGTCCCTCTGGTTTTATATCCCCAGAGAATAAGCCTCTAGGCTCCCACCAGAAAAGGGAAAGGGATGATACTGCTCACTGTTCTTTAATCAGACTTCCCAAAGCCCCTGTTTTCTCTCACCCTCAAGACACACACATACACACACACACACACACACACACACAGGCATGCACACACAGAGACACAAACACATGCTTGCCTACTTCCTTCTGCAGAATGTGGTAACTTTCTGGAGTTCTCCAGGACAAATCACTTCATTTCCCTTCAGCATGCACACCTTCACCCCTGCCAACACTTTAGCATAATCTTGTTCTGCAAAGTCCTTTCCTGTATCTCCACTCACTTTCTAAACCGTATATTGTGGCTTAGTTTACAGATGGCACCTCATTTCCTTGAAGGTGAGTTTAATGTGCTTCTTGTTCTCTGGAGCAATTTTACAAACGATATCTCATTGGACATTATTTTTTTCTTATTGTTTCACATCTTCCTTGCTGGTTTTGAAGTAATCTCCAGAGAAAAGATGGAGTAGAAATGTCTTTACTTCACTATCTTGAAATTGGAGACCCAGGCCATTACTTTAAAAGTACAAATTTCCCAACAGATAAACACTACAAATTCTCTAATATTAGTGTCTAATTTAGAGAAAACTCAAGGAGATAACTTGTCTAGTCTAAGTGACTATGAGGTCTCCAGCTAGAATCTGTTTTGAAATCTAAAGTAGAATTATTCTAAGACAGATAATTTGCCATTTATGTGATAAGATTCCACATAATTTAGGAGCAATATCTCCTCAGAAATTACTAAATGGTTTTGCAGTGAAAACCAACCATTATGATATGCTAGTATCAAACTCTCAAAGTCTAAGCCACCATATGGAGTTAACCTGTGCGCCACACAAGTGCCATTTTTTAAAATTTTATTTATTTATTTATTTATTTATTTATTTGTCAGAGACAAAGGGAGAGAGAGCAAGCGAGCACAGGCAGACAGAGTGGCAGGCAGAGGCAGAGGGAGAAGCAGGCTCCCTGCCGAGCAAGGAGCCCGATGTGGGACTCGATCCCAGGACGCTGGGATCATGACCTGAGCCGAAGGCAGCTGCTTAAACAACTGAGCCACCCAGGCGTCCCCACAAGTGCCATTTTTAAAGAACTTCATTCCTGGAGATACTGCTGATCTAGATATATTATAACAATTTTCCAGTAGAAAGTAGTCAAGGTCTTACAATGACAAGATTGTATTATTACAACAATTTTCTGACATAGGCAAGTAAAATGTTTTAAGGAGGTGGTCCTTTCCCTTAATTTACACACTCTCTAGCCTCATATATTTCCTGAATGAAATTAACTTGCCAGTCAAATTCACATCTATAAATCTTCTGAAAGGGACATCATTTCTAAAGTGTAACCATTATAAAACTGAAATGACCCAAAATTCCTATGCTAAAGCCCTAACCTCACATATTGCTATATCTGAAGATAATAAAGACCACCAGAAACAGTTTGCTCTTGGGTGGCAAGGCCAGCAACACACCTTTACTCTCCTACCTCAGGGGTATATTGACTCTCCAGCCCTATTTTATAATTTAGTTCTGTGGGGACTCTGATTGTCTTTTCCTTCAATCAGATAGCATACTAGTGTATTACATGAATGACATTATTCTGAATGGATCTAGTAAGCAAGATGTAGCCACTACTTCAGCTATTTTGGTAAGAGAGTAAGAAATAAATCTGAAAAAATCAGGGACTTCTACCCCAGGGAAATTTCTAGAGCTTCAGTGGTGTGGGGCATGTGAAGATATCCCTTCTATTGATAAAGAATAAGTTTTTGCACTAGGCACAACACCTAGTGGGCCTCTTTGGATTTTGGAGGCAACGTATTCCTTATTCAAGTGTGTTAGTCCAGCCTATTTACCAAGAGACTCAAAAAGCTGCTAGTTTTATGCAGGTCCCAGAATGAGAAAAATCTCTATAGTAGTCCAAGCCTTGTGCGTACTGTTCTCCCACTTGGGCCATATGATCCTACATATCCAATGCTACTCAAGCATCAGTAGCAGAGAGGAACTCTGTTTGCAGCCTTTAGAGGCTTCTATAAGTGAATTGCAGGGCAGGTCTTCAGGATTTTGGAGCCAAGCCCTGCCACCCTCTGCAGATAACTATTCTCCTTTACAAAACACCTTCTGGCCTGATACTGTGTCTTGCTAGAGAATGAAGGCTTAATCACTGGCCACTAAATTAGCATACAATGCAGGCTGCCTTCACGAACCAGGTATTACCTAATAAACCAAGCCACAATGTAAGGCATCATCAGATGGATGCAGTATATAGACAATTCAGCCCACACAAGTCCTGAAGGCATAAGTAAGTTACATGAGCAAATGGGCAAATGTCCATGTTCCCCACTTCTGTTACAGTACCTGCTCTCTCCCGGCATATACCTATGGCCTCAAGGAGAGTTCCCCACAATCTGTTGACAGAAGAAGAGAAGAATCCGGCCTAGTTTACAGGTGGTTCTGTACAATATCTAGGCAAAAACCCCAAATGGACAGCTATAGCACTATTGCCCCTTCCTGAGATACCCCTGAAAGGGAGAGGTAAAGAGAAATCTTCCCAGTGGATAGAATGTAAAGCAATGTACCTCATTGTTCACTTTGCTTGGAAGGAGAAATGGCCAGATATGTGATTACTTAAAGCTTCACGGACTGCGGCCAATGGTTTTGTTCTATGGCCAAGGTCTTCGAAGGAATGTGATTGGAAAGTTGGTAACAAGGAAATCTGGGGAAGAGTTATATAGATAGACCTTACTGCATGGGGAAAAAATGTGAACATATTTGAGTCCCATGTGAATGTTCCCCAAAGGGTGACTTCAGCAGAGAAATATATTAAGTCAAATGGAATAGTATGGATACTATTCACCTCAGTCATCCCTCTTTCTCCAGTGACTCCTGCCATCATCAAATGGGTTCATGAACAAAGTATCCATAGTAGCAGGAATAGAAGGCATTATCAGGCTCAGCAATATGAACTTCCACTCACTAATGTCAAACTGGCTACGGCCATCACTGAGTGCCCAATACGCCAGCAGCAGGCAGCAACACTAAGTCCCTAATACGGCCCCACTCTCTAGAGTGACGAGCTGACTACATGCGGGTACGTTGATTACACTGGACCACTTCCATCGTAGAAGGGACAGTGCTTTGTTCTTACTGGAATAGATATTTATCCTGGATATGGACTTGTCTTCCCTGCAAATAATACTTCTGCCCAAACTATTATCCATGGACTTACAGAATGCCTTGTCTATAGTTCTGATCAAGAAACTCACTTCACAGCAAACAAAGTATTGCAATGGGTCCATTCTCATGGAATTCATTAATCTTACCATGTCCCCGACAATCCTAAAGCAGATGGCCTGACAAGTGGTGGAAAGGTCTTTTGCAGACTCAACTACAATTCCAGTCAGGTGGCAATACCTTGCAGGGCTGAGATAAGGTTTTATAGAAGGCTGTATATGCTCTGAATCAGCACCTGATTTGGGGTACTGTTTCCCCCACAGGCAGGATTCATAGGTCCAAGAATCAAGAGGAGGGAATGAAGAGAAGTGGCATAACTCACTACAACCTCTGGTGACTCACTAGTAAAATGTTTGCTTCTTGTCTCCTGTGATCTTGTGTTTTGCTGCCCTATAGGTCTTTGTTCCAAAGGAAGCAATGCTTCCACTAGGAGACACAATAAGATTCTACTGACCGGGAAGTTAAGACTGTCACCTGGCCATGGGGGACTTCTCTGTCATGGGGGACAGCACTGAATCAACAGATACAGCAGGGAGTTATTGTGCTGCTGGCCTGACTGATCCCAACCAATACATTAACTTTTCCAACAGGAAGAGACACTTCTTTCTAAAACAAAGATTTTAGAAAAAATCATAAAGCCATTTTAATGCAGTTGTTTCCACAGGGTCTGATTTTGCTACATATATCCCTTTAGCAACAAAGTGGTTAGATTTTAAGAATAAAGCACTTCTATCAAGCCTCATTTGATTGGTACCTGGATTATGAATGAAACAGGAAACTGAGCAGTCTGATGAGGCTCTGAGCGCTTTTCAGAGATTGCAATACATCACACCCTGGCATTGATGATTAAAAGCATTTCTACTTTGATCCAGAAGACTGCTTGCAATGTCTTCTAGGAATTTAAATAGTTCCTTTCTATGCGTATTATATAGAACACATAGTAACTCTATATGTAACAATTACATATAAGTCATGAGTATTGATTAGTCCACTCATTCATTTATCCTTAATTCATTTAAAAAAGATTAAATTAGCACCTAAAAAGTGCAATGACTACTGTTGGGTCTAACCATAGACATCTTTTTCATTCCTTGGATTATGTCTAACATGTGTTTGGAACATAAGCACTAAGATATGCAAATGACTGAGAACAGATATCTGCTTCCATTGCACTAGTCCTCAGACACACTAGCTTGTTATGGTAAAAAGATGGTATAATATCAACATTACCTAATGCCAAACTTAAACTCAAATACTGATAAATATAAATAATTCAGTCCAATAATATCATAATTATTCAAATGTAAAATAAGCAATAATTTATAAGAATAACATAATTTTATATTACATCTTAACAGAAAAACTGTTTTAAAATTCCCTTACCTCTTGTTTGTACCCCCTTTCCACAGGCTTCACTGGTGCCCATTATCCCCTGCCTGACAGACTCTGGCACCAATATACAAGGGCTCCATTTCTGTGGCTTCCATCTGTGATTACAAAGAAGAGCAGACTAAAAATTTCACCATAACAAACATACAAAAGAAATATACAAAATGAATGAATCTGAAATCCCAAAATCACAAAAACAGTAATTCAATAAAATCTGATTTAAAATCAATGTTATAAAATGGAGCAATCGGGAAGAAATAGTCTACTCTAGATTCATGGTTAATGCAGTATTTCCATTTTTTAAAAATGTGGACATTTTCCATATAAGCTGTAGTCCATAGGGCAAGGTGGCAGTAAAAATCCTTAAAAGCACAGATCAATCGAGAAGTTTTACCCACCATATTATCTAAAATTTTTTTTAAAAAAAGGGAAAAAGAAGAAAGAGAGGAGGAGCAGGAGGAAGAAGAGGAGGAAAGGAAAAAGAGAGAGAGAGAGAGAGAGAGAAATCCCTTTGTCCCATTGGAGCTGGTGAGAATCAGGCTTGAACATCTGAAAATTTGGGGTGAAAACCTTCACAATTGATCTTCTGCTTCAGAGTTTTTTATAAGGTGGTGTCTAAGATTTTAAAGTGACTCAGATATCTCAATAAGTCATAAAGTAAAAGGGAGATGGGGCGGTCGCAGGGACCTATCTTATGTGATAGTTCATCTCATGGAAGAGGAAAGGATCCACCTTCGATGAATCATCAGTATTTCTAGTCCTCAAAGGAAATATTCACTGTTGAGGCCTTGTGGTTTCTCACTGTTTTCCTTTCTCAGGTAAACAAAATTCTCTATTTTTATGACCCACAAGACAGACTGACTTGTCTGTTTATATCCTTAAACTTGTCTTCAGAATGTACCAGAGGGGTGCCTGGGTGGCTCAGCGGATTAAGTCTCTGCCTTCGGCTCAGGTCATGGTCTCAGGGTCCTGGGATTGAGCCTGATATGGGGTGAGCAGGGAGCCTGCTTCCCCCTCTCTCTCTGCCTGCCTCTCTGCCTATTTGTGATCTCTCTCTCTGTCAAATAAATAAATAAAATCCTTATTTTTAAAAAAAATGTACCAGAAAACTCAAACCTTAGGAGTAACCATAGATTCTGCTCCTTCCTTAGTATATTTTCACACTTTTCATATGAGCCAATACCACTAATAAGAGATGCTACTTCAAAAAATGAAACAGAAGAGGCGCCTGGGTGGCTCAGTGGGTTGAGCCTCTGCCTTCGGCTCCGGTCATGATCTCAGGGTCCTGGGATCAAGCCCCGCAGTGGGCTCTCTGCTCAGTCAGCGAGCCTGCTTCCCTCTCTCTCTCTCTGCCTCTCTGCCTACTTGTGATCTCTGCCTGTCAAATAAATAAATAAAATCTTTAAAAAAAAATGAAACAGAAACATGAAGCAAAAATATTATTGGCCAGTTTTGCGAGATGAAATAATTGATAGATAAAGATCTTTAGGATTTTTTTCATCTTGCAAAACTGGTCAATAATATTATATATATATTACATATGTATGTATATTATATGTATGTTATATATATGTAATATTATTGACCAGTTTTATATGTAATATATATGTTATATATACATAATTATTGACCTCACTCAAGTGGCATTCATACTAGGAATAGTTGAGGAATTGAGAAATCAAGAAACAGCTAAACCAAAACGCACCATTTAAAGAACCCCTTAATTTTAAATAATTGCAAATTTACTTTGCACATGCATAGATTCATTTAGTATAATTCCAAAACACAGAAACTGAAATGGCAAGGGATTTTAGTCCAATTTTTCAATAGGATGTAGCATTCATTCAGATCCCTTCTGTTTACCGAGGCTTTCTAAATCGAAATGTGACCATGGAGTTCAGTCTAGTTCAGTGTGCTGCATAAGGTAAAATAGAAGGAATTTCAGGACTCTCATTAAACTTGGTTTTGGAAGGAGAAACTTGGGCTCAGAGAGGTTAAGTTAAATGTCTGAGATTGCACAACTCAGAAGCCAGTTGTCCCTCCTAAAACCCTGGATGCTCAGCTACAGACCCTAGACCCCATGGTCAATTCTCTGTAAGGCTGTATCACCATGCTGCCTTCCCTTTTGGTTATTAACTTAATGTGTTGGGAGATGCTCAAATTCACAAAAATTTCTACAGATATTTTGATTCTGTTTTAACTTGGTAAGCCTGTGATTATGTCATCTTAATGGAGTCAAAAAGAAGATTCAAAAGATAATGATAATGATCCTATATTGGCTTGCCTCCCTAACATACCAATGAGAAGGGATGCAAAAACTAAATTGGAACCATGTTGTTCAAAATTCAAGACTGCTTTATCGAGGAGCAGAGAATCATGCTGATAATGTATATACATACTTAACTAGGCATCATGAGAAATGATAACAATGATCCAATCCAGACATAGCACAACTAGTCTCTGGGGAAAATGGCAGGAGATCAATGATGGAAACAAGTTCAAACGTGAGTGGCTAAAATGAAATGCAACCAGAGTGAAGAGAGTAGACAATAGAAAGGAAAAATCTCACTAATAACATCTAGGATTTTCTCTGATTACAATAGCCTTGGGTCCATAAAAATACCTAATAACATTTGATTTGGTTAATTTTTTCAATTGGCTACTTTCCCCAAGAGCTCTTTTGCTGGGCTCAGAAGTTTCAATATTTATATATGGTACAAAGGGATGAATATTGACAGGGTTTCCATAGCAGCCCTGTGGTTAATGAAGGAAAACTGGTAGTCTGGGCATGTTCCCAGTATTTATTCACTACCTCCTTATACTGGCCATTAGATAGAAACAATGAGAATAAAGGATTATAGAATTGATAGTAATGCAGACTCTTCAATGACACTCTAACATTATCTAATGTGAGGAGTTGTCTTTAAAAAATAAAGAGAGAAAAAGAAGGAAAAAGAAAAATACTTGTATTTTCCTGACAAATTAGCCCTTGAATTCCATAGCCTTAAGATATAGTTTTTCAAATAATCAGGAGAAACACTAGACATTTTTGCACAAAGCAGTAAAACTCAACAGTGAAAAAATTTATTCCAGATGTACTTTAAGGCAATGCTTCAATCCAACATTAAAAGAATGGACATTAATGACTAAACACACAAATCTCAGGGATTGCTTTTATAAATAATAATCACCAGTTCATCAAGAGGGAACATATAAGTACCATATATACTTTAAAAGTCATTTTCTTTTTTTATATAATTTTATCCATAGGTTAAACTTTTTCTAAGTAGATAGTTTCTTAAAATGTGCACATGACAAAATTTAAGAACCAAATTATTTTAATAAAAGTAAATAACTATTTTAAAAGTACATATTTATTCTTAGTTCTTAATTAAAAGCTTTAGGATAAAAACAATAGAATGAGGTAACTTATTATGTCTGTGCTTGTTTTCCAGGTGAAGACTTTATCCTAAATCTCTTTGGATCCTAATCCTTAAAATTGATTGCCTGGGTGGCAGAACTCCAGCAGCTCACTTAAAATCAAAACACGTTAGTTTCTTTTTTTCTGTTAAATGACTTTCATATTCTTTACTCCTTTGAAAATATTCAAAAGAGGGAAAAATGTTGAGCTATTAAAGATAAACATTATCTCATCTTCTCACTAAAAATCATGAACTATATAAAGAAAATAGGTCATGATTTATACTAAAATCTAATGATTATCATAAAAAGGTAACTAATTACCGATATATGGGACACAATGAAATATCTTCACACTCTCGTTCTTCAAATAAGGTATCTGGGCATTCTTGGCCTCCATTGGCTGCTTCCTGGATGATAATCCTGTATCGAGACTGTTTTACTGTGGCATTTCCTGAAGTAAAGGAAAAATAAAATTATAGTGCCCTTCTGTGAGGATGCAGGGAAAAATTTAGGGTTAGTCACAGAAGGGATGGGAGGGAGGGAGGAAGGGAGGGAAAGAAGAAGAGAAGGAGGGGAGAAGGAGGGAGGGAGGAGGTAGGGAGGGAAGTAAGAATACATGGTAAGACTACTTAGGGTATGAGAATAACAAGCAATAACCAGGGGTTAATACTTCATATTATACTCAGTCTTACTCCTATGAAATAGATAATTAATCCTAAATAATGCAATTTCAAATCTATTTGATCTAATATGCAAAGACCATTTTCCAACTGTATTACTATGCTTTAAATTCATCAGAATTTATATTACCTATGGCATAAGAGTTACATGGCATAACCTAAGGAACCCAAGAAACCCTCTTTGATCTCAAAACAATAGCTCAAGGGCCTTGTTTTACTGTGAGCAATTCATTCCCTCCAGCAAGGCACTTCCCTCTGTGGGTGACTTTACAATGCAAACACTCATTAAAATTAAATACATTAGTAATTTACTCACTTATGGATATTGGTTTCTTACATGTCTTATTCCTCAAACCTAACACAATATGTATATAACTGGAACTTAGAGAAAAGGCACTAAAATTGTGACAGAACAAAGTATTGTCTACTTTTTGGTTTGGCTGAATAGGAGAAGTATTAATAGGCATCTCAGTAAAGGCAGCCCATGTTTACTTTAATGTGCTGGGGCACTCATCTCATAATCTTTAGATTCCTCTTGAATCAATAACAACAATAAAAATCAATTATATTACAGTGGTTAGCAACTATTTCAATTACCATATGCAAAATTTGCTCTAGATAAAAGGATATAAATTCTTGGACTTACAATTAAAAAGAAAGAAAAGGAGAAAGATAGAGATACAAGTTTAAGACATTAGAGTGAGAAGAATCAACAATGTGCAGTGTTATGAGAGTACTGAAAAAGAGTAATCATTTTTGTCTCTGGAAATCAGACAGCCCCTGGAGGAGGCAGATTTTATTCTGGGACTTAAAATCTTAATAGAAAAAGAAAAAAGGCTGAAGCCATTTCGGGCCAAGGAAAGTCCGAGAAAAGACACTGCTGAGACATAAATGGGTGCATGGAATTCATAGAGAAAGGGAGCTGCATTCAGATGAAAAATGTGTACATTTGGCTTGTGAGTGTGCACTTGTTGAGGAGGTTACAAAGAATGACGAGAAGGGGTGGTGTAGAAGAAAATGGAATTAACTAGTAGGTTTGGGACAGATGATGGATCTAACTATATTAAGAAGAAAATTTCTAGAAAGCCAGTAAACTAAGGGGAGTGTGACAAAAGGGGGGGGGGGCTTTCATTAAAATTGTATATTCACAGTTTTTAAAAAAATCTTTAGTACAAAGACTTATAGTGAGAAAAAACTGACCTACAACCAATTTCCTGTTTTCCTTCTAGAACACTTTGAACTCTATTTAGTTCTTCTGTGGTTATCTCCAAATCTATAAATAATAAGCTTATGTCATTTTTTTCTTGATTCATTAATTTTAGACATCATTTATTGACTTTCTGTTACAACTGATGGGAGTTTACTTTGCAACACCTTTCAATTTTTTATAACTGTATCATTATTTTTATGGCTCTAACGGTTACTTAATAAGGCTTTAAATAACCCACTTTTTTCCAGTCCCACTCCTCATTCTTGACCTCTATCAGACCAACCACCACCGTTCAAAAGAATCTTCATGGGTAGATGAGCTTCCTCTTCTCTTGCCATCCACATTCCTGATAAGTTAAGTCATAGTTTCATGTGCTGCATCATCACTTTTTCTACTCTTTAATCTTGCCTACTAAGTTTTTTGTTAATGAGTTTAGAGCTCTCATCCACTGATGGTCCTCTCTATTTTTTTAACAAGGAATTAGGGCTTTTATAATTCATTTCTATTATTTTAATGAGATTATGGAAAGAAGAGGAAACCAACATATTTATACACTTCATGATCTTGACTAAGTTAAGCACAGGATCTTTTCCAACTACTTACAGACCTATTCTCCTCTTTTTTTTTTTTTTCTTCTCCATATTTAATCTGTTATGCAGCCAGGGAACTAATCATAGGAGTGTATCAGTGACTCCCTTGTCCATTGGCTTTTGGTTGGGTTTGGCCAACAGAGGGATGGGGCACACAATATAAGGAGAAAAGATGGTAAGAAAAGGGAAAGATCAGGGAATTTATTCCACCAGATTTCATCTTCTGGATCACCTCAGTTTGTTCTCTACCCAAACCAAAAGCCATGGTTTCTATGGAATGGCCCTCTCCTCCAGCTACAGTTGTACTAATTCTTCCTGCATCTATCAAATTTTGGGCTCCTAAATGTCACTACTCCAGGTACTGAACCATCGCCTGTGAGCTTCAGCAACCCTTCCCAGTCTTTTGGAAATAACCTCTTCATTAAATTTTTCCCAATTGCCTCATTTGAGTGGGCCACCGGTTTCCTGACAGGACATGCTAATAAAATCAAAAGAGACATGTTATTATATCACAGGGAAGAATGTTATAATTGGCCCTTTTCTAAAAGTACTTAAGGTCCAGTGAGGAGTATAAAACAGAAGGTTAAAGAAAGGGGAAAAAAGTATAATTAAAACAGTTCTGGTAAAAAGCTGAGAATTTTCCCCTTTAAGTTCAGGAAAAAGACAAAAATGGCCACTCTTCCCACTTTAATTCAACATAGTATTAGAAAACTTAGTCACAGAAATTAGACAAGATAAAGAAATAAGAGCATCCAAATTGGAAAGGAAGAAGTAAAACTGCCACTATTTGCAGATGACATGACACTACATCTAGAAAATCCTAAAGATCCCATCAAAAAAGCTATTAGGACTATTAATGAATTCAGTAAAGTTGCAGGATACCAAATTAGCATGTAGCAATTGGTCATATTTCTATGACCTAACAATCAGCTATCAGAAAGAAAAAAAAATTAAGAAAATAATCCCATTTACAATTGCATCAAAAATAATAAAATACCTAGGAAGAAGTTTAGCCAGGGAGGTAGAAGGCATGTACTCTCAAAACTTCAAGAACTGGGTCACCTGGGTGGTTCAGTGGGTTAAGCCTCTGCCTTCAGTTCAGGTCATGATCTCAGGGTCCTGGGATGGAGCCCCAGGTCGGGCTCTCTGCCCAGTGGGGAGCCTGCTTCCCCACCCCCACCTGTCTCTCCACCTACTTGTGATCTCTCTCTCTGTGTCAAATAAATAAATAAAACCTAAAGACAAAACAAAACAAAACTTCAAGACACTGATGAAAAAAAATGAAGAAGAAAAAAATAAATGGAAAGATATACCATGCTCATGGATTGTAATAATTAAATTATTAAAATTTCCATACTACCCAAAGCAATCTACAGATTCAGTGCAATCCCCAACAAAATACCAATGTTATTTTTCACAAAACTAGAATAAGAAATCCTAAAATTTGTATAAAACCCAAAATTTGTATAGAACCACAAATAGAAATCCCAAATAGTCAAAGCACTCCTGAGAAAAAACAACAAAGTGGAGAAATCAATCAGACTTTCTGATTTCAAAGTATACTACACAGCTACAGTAACAAAAACAGTATGGTGTGGGCACAAAAATAGACATACGGATCAGTGATTTAGAATAGAAATAAAATAGAAACAGAAATAAATCCACACATGTATGGTCAATCAATCTATGGCAAAACAGACAAGAATATACCACGAGGAAAAGACAGTCTCTTCAATGAATGGTGTCAGCACAGCTACATGCAAAAGAATGAACCTGGACCAATCTCTTATACCATACACAAAAATAAATTAAAAATGGATTAACGACTTGAATCTAATATCTGAAATCATAAAACTTCTAGAAGAAAAGATGGGCAGTAAGCTCTGTGACACTGGTCTTAGCAATACTTTGTGGACCAGTCTGTCAGGCATGAGCAACATCAATTAAAATAAACAATTATATTTATTATATCAAACTAAAAAAACCTTTTGCATAGCAAAGAAAACAAACAACAAAACCAAAAGACAACCTACTGAATGAGAGAAGATATTTGCAAATTATATATCTGGTAAGAGGTTAATATCCAAAATATATAATGCACTCAGGTGACTTCATATAAAAAAAAAAGTGAAACATGAGCAGTGGACTTAAATAGATATTTCCAAAGAAGATGTACAGATGGCCAACAGACACATGGAACAACGTTTAACATCTCTAATCACCAGGGAAATGCAAATCAAAATCACAATGAAATATTACCTCACCCTGTCAAATTGGCTATTCTCAAAAACACAAAAAATAACAAGTGCTGGCGAGAATGTGGAGAAAAGGGAACCCTTGCGCACTGCTGGGAATGAAAACAGTATGGAGTTTCCTCAAAAAGTTAAATATAGAACTACCATACCATTCAGCAATTCCACCTCGGGCTATTTATCCGAAAAAAAAAAATGAAACTATCAATTCGAAGACATCTATGTGTATCCCTCTGTTCACTGAAGCATTATTTAGGGTAGCCAAGATACAGAAGCAGTCTAAGTGTCTACCAGTAGATGAATGGATAAAGAAAATGTGCTATATATACACACAACAGAATATTATTCAGCCAGAAAAAAGGAATGAGATCTTGCCATTTGCAACAACTTGGAAGGAACTAGAGGACATTGTGCTAAATGAAGGTCAGACAGAGAAACAAGTATCATATCATTTCACTTACACATAGGATCTAGAAAGCAAGACAAACAAACAAAACAAAATAGAAACAGACTTGTAGCTATAAGAAACAAATTGTTGGTTACCAAAGGAGGCAGAGGTGGGGAGGTGAAATAGGGAAAGGGGATTATAAGGTACAAACTTCCAGTTATAAAATAAATAAGTCCTGGGGATGTCCTTTTCAGCATCAGGAATATAGTCAATAATATTCTAATAACTTTTTATGGTGACAGATGCTAACTATACATCATGGGAATCATTTCATAAGGCTTAAAAATACTGAATCACTATAATGTAATGTATACCTGAAAATAACAGAATATTGTATGTCAATTATACTTCAATAAAGAAAAAAAAAGTTCTGCATAATTATATAAAGCTATCTACATTGGGTGTAGCCAGCTTTGTAAATAATTATGCCTTTAGGAATAAGTCTCTTCTCCCATTGCCAGTTAATTCCAGTTACACTGTACTTACTGTGAAAATTATTGCTTAACCTTAGGATTTGTATTTGTGTGGGTTTTTCTCTATGTATGTGTGTATGTGAGTGTGTGTGTGTGTGTGTGTTGTCCAAGTGTTATGTTAGGAGACCCAGAAATAAAAACTGAAGAGAATAGGAAAAATGAAACAGATGCCTTTACCTTACTTAAGAGAGAACATGGATCAATGTCCATCCCTTCACACTGCATGCTCATGAGTGTGTGTGCACACAAACGGTCACACACACACGCGCGCATAATGAACATTCCCACACAAAGGTTTTCTGCTTTATGGTATAATTGAAGGTCAAGTCATTCAAAGTTTGGGGAACACAGTTGCATTGAGTATCATGCCCTACAGACATTCAGGTGGAGGGATGGATTCTATGGGCAAAACAAAATTCTAAAACAGAGACTAGATTTTTTTCAGAACGAAAACTGATTGACGCTGTACAGACATGACGAGAAATGTGTGTGTTTTCACAGAGGAAAAGAGAGATAAATGATGATCTTGACATAAGGAAACACCACCAAGATCTGTGAGATAGGTGTTAAAAATTTCTTTTTCTGTGTGATGCGTTTCTTTGTCCTAAACTTTGGAAGGGTCATAGTTAGCATTCAGCTTTAAAGGGTTTTTCCACTTTCCGTGATAAAAGTACCTCAACTTACAACCAGACCTACGGCAGAGTCAGTTATGCACAAGAGACATGATTTAGCTGGTGTCATGGAAACTTAAGGGCAGGCAACATCTGACTTGGAATGGAGCAGTCAACAGTCTTCTCACTCCAACTCTACTTCAGGCCAGCCTGAAGGGAGCAGTTTTGTACCAAGGAAGGACAATAATTCCAGAAATCCAAGAAGTAATTAGCAACAGAAGGGGATGCTTCTGGTAGCACCCAGCATCAAAGTCAGAAGTCAGACAACAGAGGACGAGCAAAAGGCTGAAGCTCTCAGGAACTGGTGTCCAACAGAGCCTCCCTTTCTGTTGAATACACAACAATTGATTTCAGGGAAGAAGACAGAGAACGGAAGATAGTGGCTTTGAAGGTGGAAAATATTTGATTACATACATTTGTAAAATGCATTATAAGTTTCCAAAAATTATCTCCTTAATATATATCAGATCTGCTTCTGGGTATTTTGCATATGCTGTCTCATTTTAGTATTGAAGCATTTTATGAGGCTGATATTGCTACCACCATTTTCACTCACCTTAAAATTATCATTATTGTTCCCACTTTACAGATAAGAAAACGGAGGGTGGGGGAGATAAATCTTTTGCCCAAAGTCACCTAGTTAGTTCTAAAGCTATTAAAACTATGCCATTAAAACTGTAACTAAACAGATATCAAAGCCCCTAAACCTTCCATATGAGATTTTATGGTGAAACAAAGAGCAAGAGGCATTCCCGGGAAGAGTTCCCGTCCTCACTCCTCTATTATTCCCAAGGGATACCTCTTCCTTTTTAATTAATTCTCCAGGAGTACCCTGTTGGCAGAAGGTTTCAAGTGCCAATAATAGTGCTTGAAGGGCTTGGTGAGTGATGTTTCCAATCTCATTAGGACCTATAAAAAAATAACAATAAATTAAAGTTCCTGTTTGGGTGCCTGGGTGGCTCAGTGGGTTAAGCCTCTGCCTTCGGCTCAGGTCATGATCTCAGGGTCCTGGGATGGAGGCCTGCATCGGGCTCTCTGCTTCCCCCTCTCTGTCTACCTCTCTGCCTACTTGTGATCTCTCTCTCTGTCAAATAAATAAATAAAATTTAAAAAAAATTAAAAAATAAAATTCCTGTTTGCAAACATAAGTAACAGTTCAAGCATGATTATGCCTAATAAACAACTAGTCTAAAGTCAATTTTGATTTATGCATATTTTATCACCACTTAGTCATCAGACATAATTACACTTAAGTTAATACTTATAGTCAAAAGAAGTAACATTTAGAGAAGATGGCAGCTTAAACATCAAGAGCCATATTTAATATCAGAAATATACAAGTGAGTCCTTTATCAATATAGAAAGAATATGAGATATTTATAGATTCTCTGTGAAGGTCTATACCACTCTTTTCCCAGAAAGATGGTAGCAAAGATGGAAGAAACTGGTCTGTAAGAGTAGCTCTGGGTGATTCACAGCCAGGCAAGGATGGCACTTCATACTAAACTGAAGATCATGAGTGCTGGTCCCTGGTGTCAGGGTTCATCAACCAAAGACTAGGGCTAAAGAATCGACCTGCTAAGCTTCCAACCGATTTGAAGTCTGAGAGTAGGTAAAGAGCAAGTGGAGCATGGTAGAGCATAGTGAGTATAAGCCTTGGCTACCAGAGAGGCATAAAGATGAGCACAGGAGGGGAGGTCTTCCAAAAGCAAGCGGGCATGTAAACTACACGTGGGATTATTGTGTATCAGCAGTATCTATTAATACCTACTGAATATCAGCAAATATTCTGATGCCAATCTGCAGAAATCTGAAAGTAGATTAAAAAAAATCACTGCTCTGGCTTTCCCTTGTTTCTCAATTATCTCCATTATTAATGGTTCTAACAGATCTTAGCGACCCATTCTGCTTCATGGTGCCAATATTCTTCTAGGTTTGTTGCCTTAAAATTCTTGATTCTCATCTAGTACTCTTGGTCCTCCTCCCCATTTACATATCAACTTTACCACTAAACAAACAGAACCAAAAATCTACTTGTGATTCCTCTGTAATGGATCTTGAAGCAAAAGGATGGCACCAATATTTGAAGATGCTGATCATATAAAGAACCACACGTAAGTACTTCCTGAGGTTTAGTAACAACTCAGGTGCCTACTAGATTCCAGGCAAGTCCTTTAATCTTGCTAAACCTCAGCTTCCTTGGCTGTAGAATAGACCAAATAAAAGGGCCTGGTTCATATGATTCCAAGGAGGACTCAACAAAATACTGCCCGTAAAGCATGTGCATATTGCCTGGTACCAGGAATCTTCTCCAACATGAGTTCATGAGAGAAGGTGTGAAGATTTAAAATATATACATATATATATTTTTATATATAAGAAGAAACCCTTCAAGAGTTGAGGCTTCTTCATATTTAAAGAAAATTGTGACAAACTGGTCTATTCAGTGCTGTCTCGGGCCATGTTCCAAGCATCCAGAGTAGACCATGAGTGGCTGAAAACCATCTCACATTCCTGGTAAATTAAATTACAATTGCAAGACAATTTGTATCAACCATTTTCTCATATCATCGAAGAGGAACAGAAAAGGTGATCAGATATCTTGTTTTCTCAAAGAAGTCTTAGTTAATGCCAGTTATCCCAGCTTACATAAGAAGAGCTCATCCACTCACTTTCAGAAGTGCCTCTGTTTGCATGAAAATTATATGATCACTCTGAAAAAAAGACCACTCCCCTTGCAAATACAAGAAACAAGCACATTTTGTTTCTCACTGCAGCATAGGGTTGCATTTCAAATGTATGAAAAAGGTAGACTGCATTGCTGCTCTTAAAATTATCTGTTCAAACGGATCACTGGGCCTTTTTATTTCTTGCCAGAGAATTCTGCTTCAGATAGCAGCCCGTGCATCTGAAGAAAATGGTCCTGTGCCCCAACACACTTCTTCATGAATTAAAATAAAAATGAAAGGGAAAGGAAAGTATAGGACTTACCTGAAGATAACTGACTGGAGTTATGTGATATGTGTTGTTATGATAGAAACATCATGAATGAAAGCTATATAAATAGAAGTGGTATTTAATCAAAGTGAAACATGAATATAAGGAGAAAACAACTTTCACTTGGCAAAAATTCCAAGTGGTCATTAAGAAGTCTGTTTCTAAGCCAGATCTATGGACAGACAGAGGTCACAGTATAATGGTAGACAGCACAAGTTTCTTCAACATTAAATCCCCTAGAAGGAACATTCTCTCCACAGTCTAATTATACAGAAGAGAATGCCCCTCTCTAGTCTAGTCACAACCATTGGTGAGATTTCTTTTTTAGGAAAGGTACAAACCAGGATTCACCACCAGCTCAGCTGTCTCCTATTTAAATCTGGAGAAAGAGATACTGTGACTCTCAGTTCTTGGAGGGAAGCACTTACCACATACAGTGTTGTCATTGTCGTTAAATATTTATCAGGTTTCTGCTCTATGTAGGAGACGCACCTAGGTGCTGTGCGTGATACTGAAATGTACATACATGCATTATTAAATCTCCCCAGTAAAGCAGAAGTGAAACTTGATGGATGGATTATAATATAGAAGTTCTCCACAGTTTTATAAGTATTCAGAAATGATAATATAGACTTTGTATACACTATTTAAAGCCCATTGATCCACTACACTCTTTGAGGAGAAATGGAAGGCTTAAATAGGGCACACCACAATGCCCTAGAAGAAATCTGAGGGGAAAATTTTCATGTTCTTCTTTCCTAGTCATCTTGGTATTCCAGACAGAAAGCAGATACATTAAGAGTAGTCTCCTCCACCCCCCAAAGTTCCCTCCCAGCCTAGACCTCCAAGTACTTCAAAATGAACACTGAGCGTATCTATATACCAATGAAATTAAACAAAATTGCAAAGCTTTTCTGCTAAACTTCCTAGGACTGTTGAAAATAAGCTCCAGGATATCCATACACTTCTTTCATTTTAAAATGTTGCCTGAAAAAAATGTACTCTATATTCCTAAATGTTCATAATGATCATTCACTTTGCAACAGAGGCCACATTCAATGGCTCTGGCAATGGACAGGATCTCCAGGGCTGATTTCTAATCCCAGCTCATTACTGAATTGCTATATGACCTTGGGCAACACACTTAACCTTTGAGAGCTTCAATTTTCTTGCTTATCCTATGTGGGTAATATCGCTGAGCCAACTCATAGGACACCTGTTAGGAATGCCTAATTAAATTGGATTTAAAGCATTTTGCAAATGTAATATATGTGAGTGCGTGTCCACTTAAAGTTCCTTATTCTTTAAAAATGCGAACCCTTAATTTCAGATGAAACAACTCATGGTTTTATCTGCATAAACGATCTAGGATGACCATCGTGACAAAGAAACATGCTCTCTCTATGGTACTTACCAAACACTCACTGAAGCCTATGCAATAGTTCTAATTTCTAGAGATTATCTCCAAATTCCTCTACTTGCCATCCTCATCACTGCAGCTCTTAAAACATCTGCAATTTGTAAAGCTGACCTTATCAAATAGTGACCACCTTAGAGTGTGGCCCTTCCTTTCTCAATATATGATAACTGGAGTCACCCATAACTGATCTTGCTTTCGACTCAACCCACGTGGTCCTTAATGCTTGCTACGTGTGAGAATCTCAAGGGATGCTCTTACAAACTCCTAATGCCCACCCCACCCCCCCCGCAACACAAACCGTGTAAATCAGAATCTCGGGTGGGTGGTGCCCAAATATTGGTATGTTTAAAAAATCTCCAGGGCAGAGAATCACTGATTTGGCACACTGAAAGCTGGCAAGTCTTATTCTTCCGCTATGTAAAACAGGAAAAAGACAATGCAGCATGCTTAACCAAGCAACAGAAAACAAATGAGCACTAGCTAAATCATTAATGCTCTCAACACATTTTAAAAATGCAACCTGCCCTCTAGCTAAGTACATCATAATGGGTATAATTGGAAATGTGTACTATAAATGAGGAGGGTTAACAACACTATTTATAATGACAATTTGCACTTGTCTTTTCTTCTTGCCAACCCGTGCTGAAATGACAGGGATTTATTTTCCCTCCATGCAGACCCCTTTTCATTTTAGCAGATGAAACGTCTAGTGGCTGCTTGCTACACAGATCCCTAATGCATTGCACTCCATCAGCCTTAAGCGTACAGTACTCTGCAACCACACTGGACTGTTTAGACAGGTTTGAGGGACACAGATGCCATCAAGGTATAAGCTCAAGACATAATCCTTATTAGGCATGAACACTGAACCATATATTCATAACAACTCTTTTAAATAATCCATATTACCCTAACTTCTTAATGCTTTATGCCTTCATGGGCATAAAAGGTTGCTATTCCTGCCCAGCACTGTGTTGGCAGCTAGAGTACAGAAGGACTTCCAGGTCAAGCTTATGTGCCACAACATAATGAGGACACAGCACAGGGATATATAATTAGCAACTTCAGACCCTCAGATCCTCTGTTATTCTCATAGATAAGTGAAGTGTATCACTTGGCCATCTGCTTGGCATGCTCAAAAGACACCACCACTCACTATGGCTCAACCACATGAATCCTGGTTTCTGCAACTTTTTGGAATGTCCCTTCTAGAATGTGTCTACATGTAAAAAATGGTTTACCTGAATGTAAGGTGTGAGGGATCACTTATACATTAATATCAGTTGTGATATTAAAGTTTTTGTTTGGGGGATAGTAGTGAGACAAGTTAAAGGAGAATACATGTAAAGTTAAACCAATCAAAATAAAGTTTTCCACTTCTAACCATAAATTTTAGCACAGTGTAGACGAGGACTCTTAATTATCCTCCGTATGCATGAGATGCATGTTACTTCTTGTCTTCTTGTCTTCGTTATTTTGCAGCATCAATCTAATGTCTCTTGCTCTTGAAATTCCTTTTCTGGCTTAGTGTTGATGTAATAACTTGACTTAGTATCAGTGAGTCTGGAATATCAGTCAGGTTTGGGAACTTAGGAAAATACTTATCTTCTAGTACCTTGAAAGGAAATAATTAGAAATAATTATTTAGGGCTTTGAAGAAGAATAATCAGATAATGGAATGTAATTAGTTCAGGGTTTGGAATCTGGTAATATGTAGCAACTGTGTTGGGGTGAGCTAAGAGTATTTATTCTCCCTCTACATCTAGGTAACCCCTTATGCTTCCACGGAGACTGAACAGATGGTCACCTCTTTCAAGAAGTCTTTCCCACTCCATCCTCAGCCAAGCAGCCCTCTTCCCATGCTTCCATGCCTCCAAAAAGATCCATGTTGCATACCTTTGTCTTCTTGTCTTTCTCTGCTCTCCAGGTCTTATAGTGCTTAAAACCTAGTAGGCATCTAATAAATGGTTGTTGAATAAATAAGGACATGGGTGCGTGAGAAAACATGACTGGATGAAAATACAGCCATCTACAAATATCTTTTTCTTGAAAGGAAAGTTGGAGACATTAGGTTCTACCAATAAGGCAGATGATATAGCTAGAGAAACTCTGCTGGCACACAGAAAAATGAATGCTGAAGAAGTTTATTTTTAACTCAACTTAAAACATTTATCTTTTTAATTTTGGAAATTTTTAAACATATCAAATGAACCCAGTATATCCATCCATCAGCTTCAATAATCGCATGGCTATGCTTTTATTTAATCTATACCCCTTCCCTTTCACACACACCTGAATTATTTCTAAGAATATTCAGACATAGCATTAATATTAACCATTTCTGTTCATTCACTGACAAACCTCATTCTGAATGGTGGTATCTGCACTATGTGGAATGAAGCAAGGTTTACTTTCCAGAATATAATCTTCAAAATAATACAAAAAACAACCCAGGCACTTGCCATGATTCATTCCCCTGCCAAGTGTTCTACATAAATCAGCTCAATCCTCATAACAATCCTAAAACACAGTTACTCTTGTTATTCCCATTTTGGAAGTCAGAGAATGGAGGAACAGAGAAGTTTTGTATCTCGTCCAAGATTCCAGTATGTAATAAAGAGGATTCGAAACTCAAGAAGTCTGCATCCAAAGTATGTGTTCTTACTGGTCTGTTTTGCTATCCTATGCCTCCAACACTTGAATGTTCTCAGTCAAATGCAAGAAGAATTGCAGTCCAATAAAATGGCAATCCAATAATGACAACTGTTCCCAGGAAGAAAAATTCAAAACCAGTTAGGAACCTGGCCCCTAAACTAAGCCATAAGCTTACACGGTCCCAGGCTTGGTAGGGCTCTTAGTTTAATGCTTTGCTACAGCTGTCTTGAAACTTTTAATAATTTATAAACAAGGCACCCCACATTTTCATTTTGCAGTGGGCCTTCAAATTATGGTGCTGGTCCCGATTAAAAAAAAAAAAAAAAAAACAATGGTAATGTGGGGAATTAACGAGATCCTCTCCATCTTTGTGATCATTTTAAAGCTTGGAAGTATACAGAGAGGTGACTAGGAAGGGTTTGCTCCATCCCAGAGTTCTGACAGTTGCTTACAGTTCTTCTTCTCTCTTAGCATTTAAATTCCTTGAGCAGGAGAGAGGGTTTGCATAATCATCCAGTTACGTGAACTCCACAGGATGGGCAAAGAACTCAGTACACACTGGGTCATGAAGACAGGCTATTATATAATGTTGAGTTATGGTAATTTATACAGTCACCTACAATTCACATTTTTTTATTCAAGAAAACAGATTCTTCTCATTTCTTGCCCAGATAATTGAATGCTCTCATAATTTTCCACTGGTTTCCAATGCTGTATAACCTCATTATTTTCCGTACTATTTTTTTTTCTAAGACACAAATCAGATTTTATCACACCCATGCTTAAAATTTAAAGTGTCTATTAGAATTCCAGATAATGTCCAAACTTTTTAGAATGGCATAAATCTTTTCATAAACTGGCTCCTGCATATCTCTCTAACCCTATTTCTTATCATTCCTCCATATACATTATGCATCCCAAGCTCCACTAGCTGCTTGTAATTCATTTAATTAAAATGTATTCTCTTGCTGTCAAGCGCACACACACACACACACACATACACACACACATCCCCTCTTCTATATTTAAGATACTTGTATTCCATGTTTACTTGGAAATTCCTGATCTACCAAATCTTACATCCTCTGACCACTTCACTAGAGTAAGACACCCCCCTATTCGGTTGCCTACTACTCTGTGCTCATTCCCGTTATAAAAAAGATGGGTTTGTGTATTTGAATCCTCTATCAAAAAGCCCCTTGAATAAAGTAACAACATCTTATTAAACTTAATGTTAGTAGCAATTGGCAGAACGCTTGGTATACAGTGAAGCCTACAAAAGGTTTATTGAATTACTGATATATTCATCTGTTATCTTTCATTCCATTACCATTTAGGCACTTACTCTGTGGCAACCACTCTTCAGTGTGTTTAAGCAGTGAACAAGACATGGAGCTCATTTTCTAACTGGGAGAATGGTTAAGTGCTATAAGGGAAACATGTGTATGAGCAAGAAAGAGAATGGGAAGAGGGATTTCTAATAAGGCTGTCAGAGAAAGGCTCACCAAGACATGGTATTTGAACTGAAACCAAAATGTTGGGCAAGAAGCATTCAAGGAGAAGAGCATTGTAGGAAGGAGGTACAGCCAGTGAAAGTCTGAACAAGATATAACAAGCTTGGTCAGAAAGGAGGCCAAGGTAGCTGAGAGGAAAAGTAAATAACACAGTGAAAGGTGGAACAGGGTTTTTACAAAATTTCCTAGTACCAGTCTGTGAGGGCGGAGCCCCCGAGATGATTCCTCCCATGAGAAGGGACATATCCACCTCTACTATGCTCTTTTCCCAGGATTTCCCCCTCTTCCCCACTTGTGTCTTCTTTGGGAAAGATGAGGGGAATCTAAATCATGGTTTTGGGAGAAAGAAGTGGACAAATGCAGCTCTTCCATCTCTCTCCTTCTTGTTTTTTAGGATTTATCTGCTCAAAGAATGCACATATTTTGATCTGTTCTGGGCCATGGTCATCAAATTGTCCAACATGGGCTGTGACCAGGTGGTAAAGCCTATCTAATTAGTGATAATTAATCTAATTAGTTAATTAATTAGATAATTAATCTAATAAGTAGATTAATTATATTAATCTAATATAATCTAATTATACAGTTGAGGGTCAGCTGATATTTTGATCCCCAACTACTTTGACTAATTCTCAATTGTTTCTAAATTTGGGTGGGGGGAAAAGCGGGTGGAGTAAAAATAGACTTCCTCAAAGTCCAAGACCAAATATGTGCTTCTTGCTCATGTACAGTAGTATTTCATGTTCTACGCAATATAACAATCTATGTTTATTAAACTCCTACTATTTTTCTGCTACAAGAACGTCTCTCTCTTTCTTGCTCTCCCTCATTCTTACTACACATATACATACAATACACTTCTAACTATCTTTCATTTATAAAATTAATAACTTTATTGCTTGAGCTTGAATACCGATAGATCCTACAGCTTACTCAGGCAAGATGAAATACAAAATGGAGGACAAGGAGTGAATCGGTGCACACGAGTAACTACGGCTAACCTAGCCTCTTCACATAGGGTAAGAAAACCCTAGGAAGTAAATTGTCTTACAGACGTTACATGTTATATCTATGTTACAGGTGAGCATATAGAGTCTCAGAGAGGATAACTAAATTGTAGAACACACAGCTAAGGGGCAACACTAGGAGTCTACCATAACTATGTTATATTCTTTCCACTACACATGAACAAATTAGAGAAAAATTCAAGAAAGAATATAATTAAGTGCTAAACTGAATATAATCAATTTCAGTTCAAAAAGCATTTGGTCATCAAGCAGAAGAGGATATTGTTGGCTCAAGTAAGAAATGAGCACATTTCCCACAGAACCTGTCATTGTACATGTGGTCTATATTCTTACTTTGATTATCATTCATAAGGTCTCTAAATAAAGTTATGATAAGCGTATTTTAGGTATCTGAGCAAACTAAGTTTAACCTGAAAAGACCTCAACTGGCAAAGAATCCACAATTCCTAGCATACTCATTACTTATCACTGAAAACATGCCATTCAATAGATATTCTATCTGAACTATTTCCATGTAACAACTTAATTTTGAGGGAATTTCAAGAAATTAGCAGAATATCCAGTGAAGAGTTCTCTATTAGGAAGACTTAAAAGTTGTTTGTCTAAACTATGAGCAATCTACCTCATTTTAAGCATGAATTTAAGCAAGATATATCTTCTTGATTTTTTCCCTTACATAAATTATTTGACATTCTTTTAAAACCTGGAGCTCCAAGTTGACATTTTAAGATCCCAGCATTTAGCTCCACCTCTAACCCTAAGCTTCATTATAGTAAGACAAATTAAATAGTTTATAAATCTACCATCATATTAGCTAATCCAGTGAGTCAAAAATCTCCTTAAATCATACACTAATTTAGAATCATATTAACATAGGATCAAAGCCAAGGAAGTGAAAAATAATTTATTCCTTTACTTGTAGAAAATTATTTAATAAACTTAAAGTAATACCCCATCTAAATCACAACTAATTTATTCTATTTCTTCATAAGAAATATATTGAAACTCTAAAAATAAACTCCTAATTAGAATGGGTAACAATTTCTGAAGGTAGCTTATTTACCTCTGAAAGCAAAGAGAAATTATATTGTGATGCATTGTATTACCTGCAGAGCATTCTACAGATAGGAGAAAGAAACCAGCCAGAACTTAAAAGAGTTTGAAAAGAAAGAGCATTCATATCTGAAGAAACACGGATTTTTGCTACCAGGGCGAACAATAAATTATTATGAATATCCACATGAGCCACAGGATTTATTGATGGTAATATAGCTTGACTTTTGAATGAGGGAGATTAATAATGCTTTGTAGCAAGTATTAGTTGCAAATGTAGAAGGAAGACGGTGGATTTCAGATATAAAGAGTGGAACTTCATGCACCAAAACTACATTTTAAAAACTTGCCTGCTTTTGTTTATTTTATTTTGTTTGATATGTTAGTTTATTTTGTAAGACAACCAAGACGACACCATTGATGACAGACTGTTGACAGAAATCCCAGCCTAGACATTTTGGTAAGAACTCAAGTACACAAAGACTGAACAATTTGTTTGATAGAATTAAAATATCTGGCTCCAAAAATACTCAGGGCCAGAGCTTTCTTTCTCCTTCCAGTTTCTACTCTACATGAGCGCATAATTCTACTGCATTTCTGTCGCCTGGGGCTTCAGTTTTCCTTTCCTGTATTTCTACCTAATGTAAACCACTCTTCCCAAACCAACTCTGAAGTGAAAGAGGATGGTTTTTGCGTTGGAAGCAAGCAGGTAGGTTTCGCCATGCCTCTCCCTGCAGTTCAGCACCTACAGAGTCTGGTTGAAGCAGAAGTGAGGGCATGAGTCAGGTTCTGGATTCTCTTCCAAAGAGCTGAGCTCAGGTGTTCTAGAGAGGTCAGTCTCAGTGGGGGAACAACCGAGGCCCTATCTGAGGGGGAATGCTCCTGCACTCATCTCCTGCTGCCTTTCTGCACACTGTCCCTTCCCCTTTCAGATGGGTTCTGACGTGAGGGGGCTGGTCCATAAGCTGTTGAAGTGGCTGAGGGCCTGACACAAACTGAACCAGCAGACTCTCTTTCTTGTAACCTCAATAAAGAGTCACCAGGTAACTTTCTGTCCAAGTGGAGTGACTGACTGAAGAAAGTGTGGTAGAGTTGAGCCTGGGACAGCCATTTTGGGGCTCTGCATCTGCTAGTTATGAGCGTACAGATTCAGAGAAGGTCCGCTACAAGAGGCAGGTCACTAGGTGTACACAGAGAAGCAGAGACAGGAGGAAGTGCACTGGCCCAGAAGTTGAAGAGTGAAGCCTCGCTTCCTGTTTGCTTTTCTAGTTTCCATGACGTCCATGGGGATACTTCCCCTTTCTTTTTGAATATCTGTGAGATTTTCTGTTATCATTTCCCAACAAGCCATTTTAACCTCCTATAGCTTAAAAACTTTGGATCCTGAAAACTAAAATAAATGATTAGAACAATACAGTCAATGCAAATTACACATTTCTTAAATAGTCCATTGTCTAATGGTTAAATTAAATGTCTCCATATAGTTCAACGGTTCTCAAACTTTAATGTATCTTAGCATTACCAAGGCAGTTGGTTTAAAAATGGCACATTTTGATGGCTCAGTCCTGACCTCAAAATCAGAATCTCTTAGATTTTAACAGGCATTCCAAGTAATTCCGAGCTGGGAATGCACGGGCCACACTTTCAGAAATCTGTTCAAATTATTGTTTTACTCAGGTGCCTGGGTGCCTCAGTCAGTTAAGTGGCTGCCTTTGGCTCTGGTCATGATCCCAGGGTCCTGGGATTGAGTCCCACATCAGCTCCCTGCTCAGAAGAGAGCCTGCTTCCCTCTCCCTCTGCAGCTGCTCGGCCTACTTGTACTCTCTATCTCTGTGTCAAATAAACAAAAGTTTTAAAAAAATTATTGTTTTACTCTTGGACCAGTCTGGGCCACATGACCATAATTTTCCACTTCAACATTATACCTTTGGGTTTTATTAAAATAACACAAACATAAAACCATGAAACCTTTTATTTCATTTCTAATGGACACACTGCCTCAGTTGGTGACCTGGGTTGGAATGTAGAATTGCAGCAGTAAATGCCTTCTGGGAATTACCAACTGAATAGGCTCTGGTTCCCATGAGATACCCATATGATTCCATTCAAAATAATAGTAAGCACACAGATTGATGGACATAGGAATGAGTGAATTAATGAATGAATGTGTAAACAAATAAACAAAAAAGATGAACCATGTTTTTAACTAGTATGTTTGCCAGGAAGCCAGAGATAAATCTGATTCTTTATGTCCTACATCTTCTGTCACTGACATCACTGTACATGTTCTTGCAGTAAGCTACAAAATCATTTATGAAAGAAATTTAGTTGTAAAGGCATATCAACTTTCCTCTCAGCAATTTGCTAGCTTTGCTTAAGCAGGTTGCTTTTAACTGGCATCCATTTATTTGACATGGATTTACTGAGTTCTCTTCTGTCTTAAGTTTATTACTAGGCACTTTTGGGAATGAAAGCAGAAAAGGTTCCAGCCTTCAAAGATTTCACACCCCTTCAGAGACACACAAAACACTTTTGCCGATAGTTAGAATGCAAGCAAATCAGACAGGGTTATGGGACTCAAGAGAGAGGAATGGTTGCTTCCAGCAGAAGCATCAGGACTAATTCTGTGGAGGCAAGGATTTACACCTTGGTTGGATATGGGCAAGCAGCAGAGATAAGGAGAAAGAGATCTTAGACAGCAGAATTCTGGTTTTCCTTACTATTTTCTCTCACAGCACTCTGATCTTCTACCAAGCACATATTATGATTTGTATCTGCATGCACATTGAGTAATTGTGGGTTCAATGCCTCCATTTTCCTATGAGTATACTCTACCCTCCATGATGGAAGGATCTGTCTCCACTCACCAGTCTGCATATATGCACAGTGCTGAGCACTATGGCTGGAAGGCACTGATAGTTCAGCAAATGTTTATTGCTGAATGAGTGGATAAGAGCCTAGGATTCCATGTGGTTTTGCCCTCTATTAGTTGTGCGATCTTGGGTCCTATCCCCAAGCCTCTATTTCCTCATATGTAAAATGGAGTAATAATAGTCCTTTTCATACAGGATTGAGGTAAGAACAGGATAATGCACATCAATAAATTACAGCTTTTATTAATTTGATCGGAAGAGACAGTGAGATGAAACAAAGACATGCTGATATTATACCCTTTTAGTGATAAGTCTGACCTTGTCTAGCTTTTTTTCCCTATAAACTATACAGGCTCACCAGGCAAGGCAATGTGGTAAGTTTAATGTAACCTGGGTATTTTTACCTGCTCTTTGATCCTTTTGGCCCAGGTGACCAGGAGTCCTTCCCTTGACCAATCCTCTCACCTCATCTTTGGAGCAGCCCTAATAGAACAGCCTCCTGTTTCACCAAACTGTCCAATGGTCAATGAAACAGCACATATGAATGCAATGTATGATAGGTGTGTGATGTGTCACGCCCCCTCACAGGTTTGAGAGTCCCAGGCTCCAAATTCTTGAATTGCTAATAAACAGGCAAAACGAGCTGTGCCTACTGGCAGGAGAAAGAACTTGTGGTGGGATAAAGCAGGCAGGCCCTGGAGTCACAGAATCTGCATCTCACGATGGCTGTGCCTCTGCCATGCATGGCAGCTAACCTTGAACCTGTTACTTCATCTTTTGGAGCTGGGGGCTCCTCACCTCTTTAGCCATATGGGATTACACCCAACTCCTGGGGCCACTGTAGGAAGTGAGGAAAAATCCCAGCTGGTGATGCCATGAATTCCAGGCTCCTGTAGCTGTACATCAATCTCTGGTGCCGAAGAAGAGGGGGTCAGGGCGAGAAGGAAGAGTGCAGACTGAGAACACTTCCTTGTCAGCTCTTACGTAAACTAATATTTCCTCTGAAGTTGAGTTGTAGTTCGCACCAGCTGAGTTCCAACCTCTGAGCAGCAGCTCATGTTGGGAAATGGGCAAGGGGCTCTGATGAAATATTCTTAATTGTTGTTGCTATTGCCAAATCAATTTTATTTTATTTTTCCCAAATCAAATCCTCCTCATACTGGGTTTTAATAGAGGCTGACAGAAGGTGCCAAATTTTAACTAAAAGCAAAACCAAACCAAACAAAAACAAACACACAAGAGCCAAAATTACATGAAATCAAGAAAATTTTATCCATTATTTTACTTGCCCCCTGAATTGAGGGAAAGTGTCTTATAGCTTTTATCAGCACAACTCCTCAGTTTGGCAGGAATATGATTGAGAACTGTAATCTCCACAAGCCCAAGTGTTTGTCACTCCTCCTACTAAATTTTCAGGAACATTTATTGAGTACAAGGACAATGTAGTGATATGTGGGCTTTAAATTCTAGACTAGGGGCGTCTCGGTGGTTCAGATGGTTAAGCCTCTGCCTTCGCTTGGGTGGTGATCCCAGGGTCCTGGGATCGAGTCCTGCATTGCACTCCCTGCTCAGCAAGGAGCCTGCTTCTCCCTCTCCCTCTCTCTGCTGCTCCCCCTGCTCGTGCTCGCTCTCGCTCGCACTCTCTCTCTGTCAAATAAATAAATAAAATCTTTAAAAAAAATTATAGACTAAAGAGGGTAAGTCACCGCTGGTGGAGCCTGTATAAAACAAAGTCACCAATGCTCTGCATTGAGAGGCTGGAGCTTGGGACATGTATGTAGGATACGCACCTTATTTTATGTATTCAAAAACACTTGGGAATAGATAACATCTAATATTTACAGAGGTGTTGACTGAAATTTAGGTTACTTCCTCAAAGAAAGTCATAGAATTCTTCAACACTATTTTGGGGGCCAGTGTCCCAGGCCCAAATCTTGATTACTCAAACACACCAGATTCCTCATTATCGGATGCAGATTAGTACACCATTCACTACTTCCCAGGTAGACAAAAGTACATATGGGCCTGTGGGGAGAAAGAGGGAATCCTGTGTGCTGGAAAGAGGACAGTGAAGAGAGAGGGTGGTGCTAGTTCACATTCGAATGGGAGAAATTCTGGATTCTAGTATAGGTGACTTTTGACTGATCCAATGTTCTAAAAGACCAGTATCTTTCCCCCTAATTGGCCCGGATCCACTAAACAATGTGTTAATGCTATGACTTCATCTTTATGGAAGCAAAATCTTTAGGAATTAGAACCGGTTGTGGGAAAGATGTGGAGTTCATGTATTCATTCATTCAACAACAACTGCTGAATGCCCTTCATGTCCCAGACATCGTGCTAAGCACTGCAAGTTCATAAATGAAATCAGAAGACAACAGCCCTCTAGATGTAATCATCTTGTCCAAGAAAAACACCGACACGGAAACAAGTGCCATCATACTGGCACAGGGGGTTGCAGGACACCAACATAATAAAGAAAAGTTCCCTGTTCCTAAGGAACTTAACATAGTGCTACTCCTAATAAATTTCCATGGACATGACATTCTTTAATGCGCCCTAGTCTCAGTTAATCCTTATAACCACTTTAGGAAATAGATGCCAATATTATCGCATTTAAGACAGGATGAAACTGAAACACAGCAAGTTGAAAGGGAGTCTGAAGTGACTTATGTGTCAAAGATGGGACTTGAGAGTCCATGCTCTTAACTGCTGGACCACACCACCTAGGCAGTTAAAAAAAAAAAAAGTACTCTCTTTGATAGTGAAAACCTCAAGACCTATCTCTAGCAGGCTTGACACAGGAACAAAGGTTACCACCAAATGAAGTTTCCTACCAATTCCCAGCAGCAATTTGCCTTTGCCCTTCCTGTTTCCATGACACTGCTCTCCAGCTTGTCCCTTAGAGATGAAAGTTCAAGGAGCTCCCTCAGCCTTTAACTATTGATACTGACAAATAATTAATCATTAGCTCTGTGGTTTCTAGGAATCCATAAAAGGAGCTATTTTGAATATGGTACATTTTATCTACCAGCCCAATAACTACATATTTTCCCTTCTATAGAAGTGGTAGACGCATCTGGGAATTATTTCAAAATAATCCATGGGTTGGGTGATAGAAAGAGGGATGCTGGTAGCACAGGGAAAACAAGAGCACGGGAAAACAAATAAATTGATGATTGTTTTCACTTGGCGATGGTTACACAAGAAAACGTTCTAGTAATCATTAATATTCTGCATTAATATTGTATTAATTTATGTATGTCTGAAACTTCATAAAATTCAGCACTAGAAATATAAAATAAGCCCCTTTAAAGATAACCTGAGAGAACTCCTGGAAAATCAGTACTGATCTGTGACTTTAAAGTAAAAACATGAAGCGTGATGATTACAAGAGCAGTGGCCAAGATAATTCCCAACCAAACCCAAGCGAACAATTATCAGTGATCTCCTACATTTGGTTAAAATGTATGTGATGGCATGTTGCACCATATAAAGCATTTAATGAATATTTCTCATCCTTACCACTTACGGAGTCACTTGAGGAAACTTTTAATTTGCAAATGTCCCTTCAGCATGAAGAGATTCTGACTAACAGGGGCTAGGGAGAGTCTTGGACATCCGTGCATTGAAAAACAAACAAACAAACAAAAAACTGCACAGGGCTGAGAACCTCTACAATAAGAAAACAGCTGTCGTTATTAAGCAAATAACACTGGCTACTTCAGGCAGGCATTTGCTCCACAGGCTGAAGGAAGAATAAAAGAAAACAGCAAGAAAAGTACCAAAGACTGGTTCTTGATCCTTTGGTGTATTTATTCCTGACACTTAAAAATCAGAGAGGCCACAACTGGTCCACAGCTTGACAAATACCTGATTTGCTTAGGGACTATCATTAGGCATTTAAAGAGAGACAAATTTGAGGATGAGAACGATGGCAGTAGCACTGGCTGGCTACTAGCTAGAGATGTTCATGGCTTGAGAATACTTTAAAGTCATAGGATTTAGTTCAGGAAGCCAGCCAGGGCCCAATAAAAGCTGACACAACTCATCCACTGCTAAGGCACAAATCGCTCCTATGCTCAGGTCCCCGAAGCCACCTTGGCTCTCTCAGAGGTTTCAAATGGATTTGGCTTGAGGTTCATATTAACCCAGTGATTCCCTGATCATATGAAAAGCCTATTAAATCATAGTGTCATGGAGTAGAACTCAAACATAAATTAAAAGTGTATTCTAGAGATCTAAAGGTGATTCCATTATGCAGCCAAATTTGGGAACTGTGAACATAAACTTGGTGAACCAATTTGAAACCACAACTGCAAAAAAAGGTTCCTCCTTCCTCATGAGCCGAGGTTGTCACCTGTTGTGGCCCATGTTTCTCCTGACTTCTCGGTGTAGGTTAAACCACTTCTCTTCACCCCATACCGTACCTTACCGTACCTTACCTGTGTCCTCACCTGCTGATTTGTTCCTAGGCTATGCTTCTCACTTTACAACTTTGACCATGTCTTTGCCTTGCTCAAAAATTTCAAATGAACCGCACTCCGTCCTGGAGCCTCATAACCAAAACATAGTTATTGCCTGGGAGCCACAGGAAGGTACAATTCCAGGCCACCTCTGGGTCTACTAAATTAGCATCCGTATTTACTAAGATCCCCAGGGGATTTATATGAGCATTTAAGTTTGAAAGGTATTATTCAAGAACACCATTCTCCAAAGTATATTTTGAAGGACACTCTCCAGGATAGAGAGTATCCTGCCTAGATTCAAGGTCACAGCATTCTCTCTCTTTACAGGACATCGGTCCATTCAAAAAGTAGTTATTGAGTGACAACTATGTCCCATACTGTGTTGGGTTTAGAGGATCCAGCAGTGAAGATGACAGAAGTAGTCTCTGCATTCATGGACTTAGAGCAAGGGCAATACTGACATGGAAAGATAACTATGGGGACATCATAAAAGGGGATGTGCAGGATGTCCTGGGATGATCTAGTTAATGAGGTATATTGGGGACAGCCTAACACATCTGGGAGATCTGGAACATGAGAAAAGCATTCCTGGGAAAGTCTGCTAATGCAGGTCCCTGTCAATGCACAGGGTCAAAACAGGAGGGGCATCTGAATACAGGGTCAGCTTCAAATACAACAGGTGCAAAGGCCCAGAGCAACTACAGAAATGCTTGCCCAGTGCTTACTCCATGCAAGGCAGGGCTCTAGGTGATTGTCATGCATGTAGCTGTGACTATTAACCCTGTTTATAAACAAAGAAAACTGAGGCACAGAAAGATGCCGTAATGTGTCCCCATCACAGAACAAACTTTGAAACTCAACCCTGTCCATCTGGCTCCAGCATCTGTGTTCTTAGCTATCACACTCTACGACCGTTGAGCTGGCAAGAACATGATGCATTCAAGAAGCTGCAAAACATACCATATGCCCAGAGTTCAGTGTTTGTTCACAGATGTTTGTTTGTTTGTTGTTTGTTTTTAAATCCTCAGGAGAGAGCATTACCATTCAGGAGCAGCTACTTACAACTCCCATTTTGGGGGCCGTCCCAAAGTGACCGAATCAGAATTTCTAGCTATGAGCTGAAAATCTGCATTTTAGTAATGCTTCTAGATGATTCAGAAACAATAAAGTCTGAGCACCACAGGTTTAGAGGTGCCATTCCCTTCAGTATTCTCCTCCCTCTCATAGTCCCCCTAATTAACCCACAGTTATTTAATAATATACTGGCCCCAAGGTATAAACTAAACATGAGGGTAAATAGGATTGAAGTGGAAAGTTGGAATAAATCTGAAAATTGAACCTTTGCTCTGCCAGGTCCCCTGGCTGCCTGGCTGTGGAAAGAATTACCTAGGCTTGAAAAATTGGAGGCAAAAAAAAAAAAAAAGACCACAGAGGCTTAGAACTATTTTCATTACAATGCCAACTATTTAAATAACTAATTGAATCTCTGGAAATTGAAGTAAAATTTAAAATTGCCGGAAGAGCAATTATTTCCCATGCTCTCTGATTCCTCCATCCTTAGCCAGTGCAGGAAGGCTCTCAGGCAACAGAGAATTTTCTTGAACTCAGAGTACATGCAAGAGCAACAGCCTAAGTAATCTCTGGCCACTAGGGCGCACTGGCTCAACAAAACTAATATGCCTCCCCCAGTGTCAGGGGACTCTGACAGCTCCAACACCAATATCTGGCTGCCAGGGGGATATTCTGTTAATTCAGTCTTTCTCATAATCACTTAACAGAGGAATTATGCTAATCTCTCAGGGGGAAGAAACTAAAAGAAATAGCTGAATCTCAATAAAACTCCTTCATCATAGCTTATTGTATTTTTCCAATATTCATCTTTACTTATCTTTGAATGTCTTTTAAATGTATTACCGTTAAAATTCCAAAAGTCAGCCTCCTAGATGCTGCCTTTCAAATGGTTCAGAGAGATCATAGCTTTTCTGTCCTGCTCTGTCTAGAAGCGGCATGACCTTGCTCATTCAGCTCACTTACTTTATATCCCCATTCAAGAAAGTAAGTTTGGAAAAGTGTCTGGAAGAGACTGTTATTTTTATTCCCCCAAAAATCAGACAAATATTCTACTGTATTTTTCAGGGCTATTTCGTATCCCAAATATTCATTTTAATACTATCCATAAGGAAGCTCACTGGATACAACCATATTAATTCTGTGACAAAAGAACATTACAAGATGAAATGGCATGGGTTATGAAAACCTTATGCAGGCTCCTCAATATCGCAAGATAAGACACTGATAGGGACAATGTTCTGTAGCTGCCACTATCCCTTTGCCGATCACTGAGAGGGCATTTGATGTGTCAGAGGCAGAACTATGTCAATGTTGGTCATCTTTTCACATCACACCCATGACAGTGTGTGACTCAAAGAATGTGGGGCATCCTGGATGCTCAGGGATGGCATTTCCCAAGGAAAGGTACGAATGCTCTCAATCTCTGGGGAAGGTTCTCTCCCCTCAGAACTGCATGAAGTGCTTCCTTGCTCCTTCCTCCAAGAGGCTAGTACAGCCTTGTCCTGCCTGAGAGGACATGACTACCCAGAGGAGGCTAGGATGTGTGGGAGGGTACAATAAACATTTCTAAGAAAGCGGGTCATTTTACCAAAGTGCTCCTGTGTGTTTTTAGGACGTAGATATTAAGTATCCCAGATCATTGCTCCCCAAACACACCCAGGTGTATAAAGTATCACGATTTATAATAAAGAAGCACAAATCTTATATTGTCAATTCCTACACATATTCAACGCTTTTTACATATCTGCCCTTGTTCTTTCATAGGCTTATATTTATCAGTGATGTAAGCACAATGCTTAAGGCCCTATAGGCTAATAAAGATGCCTCCAGTCAGACTCCCAGCACACAGGAGCCACAAAGAAACGGTGTCGGTAATGAGGCTTTATAAGGAACCACATGTGGATGGCTATACAAAACACCGTAACAGGGTTCCCAAAGGATGACCACTGCTGCAAGGCCCTCCAGGGACGTTATGGCATTTACTAACTGAATATGTTTTCCCTGCCATGTCCTGATGGATCTGGAAATCTAAGACTTCATTTACAAGTTTTACCAACCATGTTTGCCGTGTTTGCCATGTTTGCCAGGGGTACATGCAAATGGAAAAGAATGATGCTTGCATTCTACAGTCTCTCATTTATTTAGCAGCAGGGGAATACAATTCAGGTGGTAGGAAGAAAAGCACTAAAACCAGAATGCACCGACCTGGTTGGCAGGACCTCGGGCAGGGCGTCCACTCACTGAAAGCTGTCACAATACAGTCTTTTTTGCACGGGAGAAGGCAAGGACGCACTGTTTCGGGCCGAGTTGAATCTGGACATCTGTCAATGTGAAGACACAATATCAATGCCTCTTGGAAGAAGTAAGTGGTTTAGCGGAGAACTGTAGGATTTCAGAACAGAAAACATGGAGGCCCTGATGTTCCTTCTATAGACAAGGAAGAGAGAGCCAGGAGACTGCTTGCCCAAGGGCTCCAAGCCAGAGGCCAGTCAAAGGCAACATCAGCTCTCTTGACCTAAAGACCAAAATACTTTCCACTCATCCAGGAAAAAAGCAATCCCTGAAACAATGAAAGGGAATGCCTTCACAAGAAAGTGTTATCATCAGCATCAATTCAAAATGACTTTTTTTCCCAGAATGAACATATCTGATGTATTTTTTGAAAAGCATTTTATTCAGGGTAATATATCAAATCAGTGATATTCTACAAAAGGAATAGGAAAATACAAGCCAATATATGAATATATGACCATATTAGGAAACAAAAATCATTGAAAACCACTTAAATGTACTGTACCTCTTTGATAAGCGAACAGAATTTTAGAATATTTAAACAACTGGCAGGTATCAGAACATGTAGAGTGATGAACAAATATGACAGATGGCAAATGTCAAATATACTAACTAGCATTAGCAAGAGAAACACTGCGGTTCCGTTATTTTGCTGATAACGAATGCTCTCACTTGGGAGGAAAATCTACAGTCAATTGATTAATAATCACTTGGAAGAACTCGTCTCAGAAAATGGCAATCAAGACTTTGTTTTCTTGCCTGCTTACTTGTTTTATGAACACAGAGGGCTAAAAACTAGATTATCTTCTAAAACTGTGATATGCCAAAAAGTAAAATGGGAAAGCACTCAGCAATGTATATTTGCATTTTAAATTCTGTTCCCCAGAAGTTCCTCATAAAGCACATAAATGCCATGTGGGTAAGACTTAACAGCATGAGCTCTGGTATTAAGTAGGTAGTGCTGAGTTAAGGGCTTTGGCTAGCTTCTTTCATTTATTCCTAATGACAACAGTGAGAGGTATTATAGCCTTCATTTTTACATGATAAACTGAGGCACTGGAATAATCATTAATGGACCCAAAGCCACATGGGGAGAGACCATTAGAGGAAAAATTATGATAGGGAAAACAAAAATAAAAACAAAACACCAATGTAGCAAGTTCAGACAATCAACAGACCTTCTTGAAGGACAGAAGAGAAAATAGAGGAGATAAAGTTAATGAGGCAATAATGAATTAAAAAAAAAAAAAACGCAGAGAGTTGATGAAAGAATGACAGTTCAGGTGAAAAGTCCACCAACTGGATACAAAATGACCAACATGTCAATGCAAAGGCTGTCCAGTTTTTAAACATCAAGAAAAAGTAAGAGAATAGACACTAATGGATGTGGGAGAAGAGGAAGAAAGATTTGTCATCCAAGAATCTGGCTGACATCAGACTTCATCAACTTAGATAATGATCAAAATGAAAACATTTTCTTGGTTTTAAAACTTGAAAAGCAATATATAAGCCAAACGTGGAAGAGTGAACTTGGCCGTGGAACAGAATGTACATGCTATCATTCGGGCCACCATCAGGTAAAGACACCATGGACAAAGCAAAGGGGATGGAAGGGGAGGGAGACAAGGAGCGGAGGCTTGGATGTGCTTATCTGACAAAGCTGACGGGCCTAGTGACGATCTAAATATAAATAAAAACAGAAATAAAGTTCTAAAAAGATCAATCAAAAGTCCTACTGCAACCTACTCACAGAACACCAATAATCTGGGATTTGAGACAGGACTTGGTGTAAATGGGCTAAGGTTCATTGCTTTCATAAGAGGGAATCAAGGAACAGGCATTTTAAATTGATAAGTGAGGAGATGTATGAATGATGTATGGGAAATGTATCATCTAGAAGTTAAGAGGTAAACATGAGAAAGGGAAGAGAACAAAAAATATGCACTTGTGTTTCCTTGTACTGACATAAAGATACAATGGATGGAGATTAGACACTGTAGTGGCTGCCAGTGGCAGGACTGGGGGCAGGGAGAGAGGGGTGGGAGCAGGACTATGAGCGTCAGATCAGGCTTCTCTTTGTTATATATTATATTTCCCCTTGCATGTCATTATGATTTGTGAACCATGTGAAGGCTTATCCAGTTAAAACAGAGAGAGAGAGAGACAGAGACAGACAGAGAGAAAACATAGAACAACTGTTAAAACGTGGTTGTGATTGTGTTTGAGATGTGGGATACTAAACGGAGCAGGAGATGGGTGGAACCTGTTGCTGGTCGTCATTAGTCTCTCTGAATTATTTTACTCTTCTGTGGACTATATAACACTTGGATAAAAATAGAAAATGGAGACACTCACATAAACAGAATTGCTCAATAAATTATTATTGGCATTATTATTAATCATCCTTAGCATATGCAGAAATGCTGTCTATCAAAGAGATCAACTCAATAAACAAAACAAGAGGAAGAAGAGTGTCTTTGTGAGAATATAATGTTATTTAAACAAGCTACTCGGGTAAGGAAAATTTATGTCATACTTTACCAGAGATAGCAAAAGCTGCTAAAACCATTCCCAAGTCCTTTATTCACGCTCTGAGGTCTAGTAAAATTAAACTGAGCTGTTGTTTATTCTAACTCCTCTCCAACAGTGCCTGGTGTATGGTTGGAAATGAAAGTGTGACTTGAGCAACACCAGCTTCCTGCATGCTCAGTGGGGCAGCAGGGGCCCCACGCCCAACCAACCACTTCGAACTCACTCATCCATGGGCAACATAGCCTGGAAATATCTGTGGCGCTGGCTTCAGGCTTTCTGGAGAGGGAGGCTGATCCTGCAGGGATTTTGCTCACTTCAGTTAGGAGTAGGTGTTCATCTCTTTTAGGGAACTGATACTGCCTACTTGATTTACCCCTGATTAGCAACACTCACAATAAACACTCGCTGTGCATAGTACCCACTCTTCATAATACAGCCCCTTTCTCTCTGTACGTTCTTCCCTTCAGTCCATAAGAGAGAAACAGTATCATCTCCTCAGTGGCAAAGATCAAGCTGAGGTTATTTTGCTTTTATAGAGGCCATGAGCTGGAACGTGATTTCTGGTCAGACAGGAGCCAAATATTCTCTTGTCAGTGAAAACGGTTTTTTTTGTTCACTTCTTTTGCCAGTAAGGTTGATCCTTTCTGCAGGGGTTCAACTTCCTCTTCCTTTCCATTCACATAATGTCTACCCCTTCAAGAATCATCATATTTCTCATATTCACAAATTTCTTCATAGTCTTCAAAAGTACTCTCTTTGACCATTAGCAACATGTGTGCCCTCCACTTCTATACAGGAAAAACTGTAAGGTTTATTTTCTGTGTTGTTGTACGGATGTTGACCAAAAAAAGGCTTTTGACCACTTTCATGCTGTTTGTGTGTGTGTGTGTGTCTGTGTGTCTGTCTGTCTGTCTGTCTATGTGTGTCCGTGTGCCTGTGTATGCATGCACGATAAACTAATTTTTAATTTGATGGTGGAACTCCATCTTATATCATATCTTCAAAGTGCCATATTTTAGCTCAGTGTAAATATTTAATAATAGCAAGTGAATGATTGAATAGTATTCAATGTTATTGGAGCCTGAAGATAAATAAATCCCTGAGGATATTAGGCTAATTCATCTGGCCATTTCCAAAACAAAATTAAAGCCTTAAAACCTAGGGAATCATATGGATTCACTTTTTAGTTAGTAAACAAAGCATATAACCTTAGCTTTTGTCCTAATTTATACTTCCTAATTTCACATAATGCTCAGACTCTAGATTGGCAGCTCTCTCGATAAAAGGATGAGTGTATTTCATTTCAGCACATATATTTCCTCGGACCAGCACTGGAATGCTCTATAACTCTTATCTCGTTGTTGCCCCGTTGCCTTCAGCTCCTTATAAGCACTGTGCTAAAATGCATCAAACTGAGGTACAAAGACCTGCCATTTTTTAGTTATGCCTCCATAATCAAGATGCAGAGACAATGCTCCATTTCTTTGATTAGTCTTCCTACCCAGGAACCAGTGCATGTCTCACTCAGCTATCGGGGCAAACCTGCCAACTCTGTCAACATTAAATGTTTAAATGGAACTCTGTATTAATCTATCTTACACAATGCCAGGTGTTTTCACATTAAAGGCAGAAAGTGCCTTATCAGGACTTTCGGAAGGCTCCAAATTGTGTGCTTTTAATCTTTTTTAATATTATTTTTTGTACACTGCAACTGAAAAAAAAACACAATGAATAGTGAAATAAAACCAAACAAAAACCCAGAACTATCCCAATGTGCTCTCACTTCTGTTCTACTTCTGCCCTGGCTAGTTTTCATTTTCTGATATGATCAGTTCTATTACTCATACAATGGTAACAGTCTTACCTATACAACTGAATAGAAACCAAACACCAACCCAGGGAAGTGAGAACGTGTAAGGAACTCTGCCTCCCAGTGCAGTGGGCTTGGAAATAAAACATATTATATGAGACCACCCGTTCCATGAACGTTGCTTCCTTCTCCCCTGAAGGCCCCTCCTTCTTTAGGATGTTTCCTTCTCCTTTTCTACTCCTATTCCCATACCCCCACTCCAAGGATTTCACAAATGGCAGGGAATCTCTTTCCACTGCAATAGCTTTCACATAAAAAAGAAAAAAATAGATATTTTTCCAAAGGGCAGAGTAAAATATATTTTCTACTGATGACAGTTTCACTATCTCACTATGTTCTTCACTGGACACTAGGTATTAATTTCTTAGTTCAATTAATGTCCTTAACCTAAAAATTTCTAATAAATTTTACTCAAGTCAATTCAGGTTCCTCATATGTAGCAGGGTTGTTTGGAGATACACAACAAGAATTCAACCTAAGTTGTTAAGTCTCCAGCTTCATTAGCAGTGTAAAGAGTAATCAGCAATGCGTGTGTGTGTGTGTGTGTGTGTGTGTGTGTGTATTAGGGAAAATATCTGTACAATTCAATTTTCTGTGATGGTAAGCTGAGCAGAACTAGGGGTTATTCACAATAATGACATTTATGTGCTCAGACTTAAAAAAAAAAAACAAAAACAACTGTCATTTGAACTAATTATAAGAATAGATAAGGGGCTCTCAGATCATATAATCCAAATTCTCATATCCAAATAGTCCTTTAAATGTGACAATTTATTTGGTGTTGATCTTAATTCTAATGTCCCTTTAGTATGGAAAAACAAACCGTCTTCATATCAAGTGGATTTTTCCTGTTCTGGTTCAGAGCTGAAAAGTTTGTGTCAGGGAGAAGATCAGACATCAGGCATGCCAAATTTTCTCATCACGATAAGGAATAATAGTTTGCTGCATTTTATATGTAGAGTTTACTACCATACCTAAGCCATATTTAATTTTATTTGTATATTCAAGCTGATATTTCATGCATCCTTTTTAAGCAGCTGAAAATTTACATCATAAAAAATGAACATTATCAAGGCTACAACCCAGACCAAGATAAAAGAAATTCTCATGTCTGCATAATATCTTGATAAGCCTTTTAGGATTTTACCATAACCCCATGACTTAGATTTTCACCTGAGCAACATGATATGTAAAACATTTTTTGTCCATGTTTGGCTATAACTCTCACTTATTCAATCAGTCCATGCAGTGTTACGCATACCAGGAAAGTTGCAAAACACAACTGACATAATTTGATATTCCAAAGAATAGAACAAGCAATGTAGAGTCAGGTCTAAAGCAGAAATAACATTTATGAATTAATAAGAGTAGAAGGTCATACATCTGATCTAGTCATTACTCTCTACGGCAGTCCCCTTTGCCAAAATGTAGGATGGTAGATCAGGTAATTTTTCTTGAACAAAGGATAGACCTCAGCTTTTCTCAATCTTCTGCAATTCATACCCAATCCTTGTTAAACCCCGTAACTTTCCTACGTATCAATCTTGTTCAGTCCTGGATTCCAGCCATTTATGGTACACTAACTATATGTCAGACATTGTGTTAACGTCTGGGGTTGCAGCAATTAAGAAAGTCCAACTCCAGCCCTCTAGAAGCCACCCTTGGAGATAGAGAGAGAGACAAAATAAAGAGAGAGAGAGAGAGAGGGGAGGTCTTCTGGACTATGTTTCATGCAAGTCATATCATCTCCACTTGCATCTGCACAGCCATCAGCTCACAGGTTGCTCCAACCCCAGCAGGACCTGGCCAGTTAGCACTACTTCTGCCATCAGTGGTTCACTTCCCTCCACTGAGCTCCTATGACTTTCCTCACACAACTATTGTGGTTTCCATGCCAGTTGGGATAAGCCCCAGAGCCTAGTATCAAGGTGCCCCAGGGTGAAATTAATCAGGTGTTTTGAGTTGCCTAGGACAGCAAAGCAAACTGGATAGAATTAGAGGGAAGAGCAAATGTGTCTGCCCATGTTGCCAGGAAGGGTAGGGTTATCTTTACAAGGATGGGTCAGGGCTTGATGCTGCCAGAAAATGTTCTCCTTCAGTTTCTGCTTCTTTCTGAGCATCATTTCCACTCCCTTTGTCTGCTTTTTCATCCAGGACCATGACTATGGAAACTGTCAATTCATATACTTAGAGCCTCATGACCAGAATGAAAAGAAGGTTTCATTTTCCCAAGTCAGAAATTCCCAGAGAAAAGCTCTAAGTGGCCTTGTTTGTGACACTAGACAAAAGATTGAGCATGCCCATCCTGGGGATATATCACTTCTGTGATGGGGGTGGGGTCTTCCACCACAAGGAAGAGCCTAGTTGAAACACAGCCATTAGGAAATCTCCATGGACAGGACGGTTACCCAGTCACTGTATACTTCATAGGTCCCTTATGGTTTCTTTTCCACAAGGCTTCCCCCATGGACTGAGGAAAAGTCACACCTCCTCATTTGGTCGAGCGATAAAACTCCCACAGCTGAGTTCTCTGCCTAATTACTCTTTTCCTCTATCATTTGCAATTGTTCCTGACCCTTTTTGATATCTATACCCCAGTTCCCACGTCCAAATTATTCTACTATTTTTTTTTTGTTTTGTTCTTTAAATGTCTATCTTCAGGCGCAGAGTCTAACATGTATGGGATCGCAACCTACTTACAGGCATGAATTAGTCTATTCAAATGGCTATATGGATTTATTGCCCACTGTGTAAGAGATCAACGGAACCATCAGAGAGTGTTAACACAACCCTATCCTTTCAAAGTGGAGAACTTACCCTCACATTGACCTAGTCTTTACGTGATTGAAAAAAACGCCAAAAGTACTAAGATGAGGTCAAGAAAATGATGGGTTAATCAAACAGATTCAATATTTGTGGGCCACACTTACTTTCCATTGGCTAATGCATGTATTATAACCTTACTAATGATCCATATTATAACTGCTTCTACCTTTGTTTTTGAGAGATATATTCTAGACTTTAAGAGTCAAATGAAACAAAATTCTTTTCCTCCAGCACAGACAAGCATATTCGTTGCTTGATAAATGTTTTTGACTAAAAATACTCTACTCATCTATACAATAATTATATGCACTTTCAATAAATTATTGGTGATACCTTTTGGCCATCACTTGTCCCACGTGATTCTTGACACAAAAGACCCTCCGTGTCTGAATGCCCACACCACAGGTAGCTTCTCCAGTCCAGCCAATGGTTGCATTAAGAGCAGTTACCAGTGTGTCTTCAGAACAGGGGCCCCAAGGTAATGTCTCCCAGTAGAGCTGCATACAGGAATGGTCATTGCATGAACGATATTCTTGGAGGGCCTGATTAGGGGGACATGGTTTTCCACCTGTGAAAATCAAAATCCAAAAGAATACATAATTGTTGCTGTTGTTATTACCAGGTTGCTATTGTTATGTCGTTCTTATTTTTGTTGTTTTTGCTGTTTTAATGGTCCAGGAAGATGGTATTTTTGACACAGGATTCCAAAGGCTTGGTCTCCGTACCCTTCTGCCCACTGTAGGGTCATGGACCTTTTGTCCTGAGTACAATCTGAGGGCAATATCTTTCACTTTTCCCTCCTAATAGGCAGCAGTATACACTGATTAGACCAAAAACAACAAGAACAACAACAACAAAAGACAGATTCTATTTCCCACCTTTGCATTATGTATCTCTGAGAAACTCCAAAGAAATCTGCTTTTATTTTAGTAACATGATGACTACATAAATTAGTCAGTTAGATACAGTAGCCATGACCTTGAAGTGGTATCAAGTCAAATACACACACTTACACACACATTACCTGTACCTGGCCTCTTTTTCCTAAGAGAGAATTATTTTTCTCAGAGAAACATTTCAAAACACCTACTCTCCATCAAGCAATGCATTTTACTGCAATTTGAGAAATCCAGAAGTGTCTCTTAAAGTTTGGCAGAAGAGAGCCCATCCTTACACTCTGAAATAATACTTGACAATGTGTTTTCCGCTGGCAGGGAGACCAGACAGATGTGCATCCTTACACTCCTGGGTGGGTCAGACAATCAAAACTCATTACTGTCTTTTCTTTCACATTTTTATATCCATGTAAAAACTGGCATTTATCTAAAGTATTGATTTTTTTCCTACTCTTCCACCCTATGATGTTTTATTCAGTGGGCCAAATGCTCAAAAAGATTTGTGACCTTGGTTTTGTTATTCTTGTTATTTTTTTTCCCATTAAATACTACTGACTTTTTTCTCCTTCCAGAAATATAAAAGACAAGAGCGGGAAGCAACTGCACTTTAAGAATATGAAAATCTTCATTTATCTTGACCCTGGCCCCATTTTTCAGGATCACAGAACAGAATCCTGTTTCAAAAGGAGCTCCTCACAGCCAGTGGCCACACCATCCTGCTGTTCTTACTGAGCCATAGGCAGACAAAGCCAAGGGAGAGCCTGAAAGAAAGGACACGTGCGTCTGGGGACAGGGACCATTGCTATACATGATAGAAACAGCTGCTCCTCCAATTTGTTCTGATGTCACCCGTTTACATTTCCATAGCACATTTTAGCTTCTTCAAAGCCATTTTCAGAGCCTTCATCTTCTTCCCTCTCACAACATGCCAGCATGACAGAACAGGAAATCAGGCCGACGTTAGTGGCAGTTCCTGATCAAGAAGCCGTATCTCTTGATTCCTCGTTTGGAGCCCTTTTTACCAGACATATTCCAATTATATTCCCAAATGTATGAGCCACCTGAAGCTGGATTTGTGTCAATCAAACCTTGTTTTTTATCCCTAAGAAGGTATAATAAAAAATAATATCCATCTGACTGCCATGGCCTATACATAAGTTTGGGCTAAGCTACTTCATGTAAATACAGTACTCAGTCTAGAGTAACTAGAGGATTAAAGAGAAAAAGCATGCATGGAAATGAAACTAAATTTTGATTCCGACAATAGAGCTATCACCTGTATGTGGCTACTTCCACGATATGACTTTCTCAGTTGCCTACTAGAAAAAAAATAAGAACTGGGCAATTGACTCCACTGTTGAACCCTTTACTATTACTCACCTTCTCCCGCCAATGCCAGGATAGTCCTTGACCTGGTCTGTTTCCCATCTGAGTTTTTATTTGAACAAGACTGGGAACAAGATGACCACTCTGTCCACTCGCTCAGCACACAGTCCATTCGGCAGGGAATTTCACAAGCCATCCTTTCAGGAGGCGGGGATGCTGGGCAGAGACTCCCTGACACATCTTCTCCTGTAATCAACCAGGTTGAAACAGATGCTGATTAATGCACAGTTGAGGACAGTTAAGGAACATTTAGGTGTGTTGCTTCCTCTGTTACTTCACTGTAGCCGAGAGGACTTCACCTGGTGTCTAAACCAATAAAGTGTGAAAAATGATGGCTTCTTCAGCAATCCATAATATTTACATCAAGAAAAACTGCCAGGAAATCATTTGGCATTTAGGAAGGTAGATGCCACAGCAAAAGTCTCATTTGTCATCCTTCACAAGGACAAAATGGGCTTCTTCCAGAAACAATTTAGCCATGGATGGCTACGGACAGACATGATTGACCTTCTATTGACAACCATGTGTAATAAGTATGTGTTTCTGCAAAACAGGCGCCAGAGTAGTCTGTTGGTATGCAAACCTTAATTTATGTTGAACATTCTATCCTATGCTATAAAGAATTACATTATTCTAATGATCCATAGTGTGTTTTTTATCTCCAAAGCTGTAACTTTAGGCAAAGTTATCACATGATGGTTCTTTTGTTCTGTTTGGACCTCATGGTAAGTAATACCAAACCAAAGTAGAAAGGGACGTGTGGTTAAAATTATATAATCTTGACACAAAAGTTGAAAGCCCAACTGAAATTTTCCATAATACATTAACTATTCCCCCTCTGAATGATCTGATGAATTACTCAAATGAAAACACACACACACACACACACACACACATATATAAAATAACGGGGGGTAGTTTTGTTTGTTTGTTTGTTCACAATGAACAGATGTTAAAACCAAGGGGATCATATCTCAGTTACTTTTCTATATCTCAAATAACTATAATAATTTTTAAAATTCTCTTTTAGGTTATTTACTCCCTATTCTTATAATTCTAGTGTTACTCTTCATAAATAATAGTTTAACTCTTAGTATTTGCCCTGTTCACTGTCACCTCATAAAAACAGAAGACATGAAGAATAATGATGTCATTTATAGTTTGAAGTAACAACACAGAATATGGAATGGCATCTACAGGAAAGAGGCAATTTTATCTCTGTGACTTTACACCCGTGGAATTCTCCTGTCATAATCTGCTTGACACAAAATAATAACTACAAAGTGGACTAATGTTTATGGGGCATCTCCTTTATGCCAGACACTGTCCTTGTAAGAAGCTCTTGGAGGCAGGTATAACCCATTTTGTATTATAGATGAGGAGTCAGTGGTTCTGGAAGGAAAACTTGCTCAGGGTCACACAGGCCTGAGTTGGGAATCAAATTAAAACTTTCTGAATCCAAAACTTCTGCTTTCCCCATTAACCACATTGTGTCTAATTCCAAGGAGATGGATATTCCTTTGCTGAGGAAGTAAATAAAACCAGCCGACAGTGAGTAAGACCGCCTGGAGAAGACAGTACACTGTTAATATCTGCATTCATATTTGCAAATGAGGCCAGGCTCATTGCCCCTGAGGTACAAATAAAACTTTTCAAGCATATTATGAGAAGTAATAGAGATTCTAGCAGATAATCAAGCTGAAAGACCAGTCCCAACCATTCTCTTTTCAGTCTTAATCCATTTTCAGGTTGAGTCCACACTGTATTTTATACATATATACACATGCACACAGATAGTCTTCCTCTGCCACACACACACACACACACACACCCTAACATGGCTGAGGAATGGTGCTTTCCCAAGTACAGAAGCAAGGAGACCAAACAAATGCCCAACCTGCATCTAATCAAAAGTCAATTTTCACATTTGTGAATATTATTAACATAATTTTTATACAAAGCATTTTTTTTAAGATTTTACTTACTTATTTGAAAGAGAGAGAAATCACAAGTAGGCAAAGAGTCAGGCAGAGAGAGGGGGAAGCAGGCTCCCCGCCGAGCAGATAGCCCGATGTGGGGCTCAATCCCAGGACCCTGAGTTCATGACCTGAGCTGAAGGCACAGGCTCAACACACTGGGCCACCGGATACCCCTACAAAGTGCTTTAAAGCAGTGTCTGGCAAAGGATATTTTTGGTGAATAATAGGCATTAGTAGGGCTCTTACAAAAAATTGAGAGAAAAGTGTGAATACTGAGTTAAAACAGTAAACTTGGTCTCACTACTGAAGAACTACTCAGAGTGTTGAAAATGCCAACGTACAGTATTAATTTCCTAGGGTGGTAAAGGTGGGTAGTGTTTTTTGGTCTTATTGGACCAGTGACCATCCTTTTTTGAGAAGAATATCTCCTAGAAGTGGTATTTTTATGAATATGTTTTCAGAAAACCCTGCCTTCAAGAGTCATACAAATATTAAATACTATTTGATGAATATGTACTATGTCCAAGGCATATGATAAGGTAAAAATTGATGAAGATACCATTATTTAACCCCCTCGAGTTCATGATTCATAACAGATGAGCTATAAACATATACAGAGAAAACTTAGTCCAAAAGTAAATGCCAAATTCCAAAGATGTGTTTCCAACAGAAAATACTATAGTAGCTCCTCCTTCTCCCAGAGAAGGTCCTCTGGGGTCTAACATGATAGCAGAAGGTTTTCGACAAGGAAAAACAGAATGGTAGAAACTTGGTGGCAATGAAAGAGGCTACTTCAGGCAATGAAAGTACGAACAAAAGTAGGGTGGTAGGAAAATACAATGTATTCAGAAGACAATAGGGAAGCTGCCAGAAGAGAAGAGGAAATCCACTTTGGAAGAGTGATTTGACATTAAATTCTGAATGACTTAGACAGACACACAACTGCTGTCATATTTCTGCCTTCCTTAAATTCCCAGTTGCTCAGGTTTGCCATGACCCAAATTTAACACTCGCCCCAATCATCATTCAGCACCCTCAGTATTCATGTCAGGAGCTCAAATGCTTTTTAAAACCTAAGCTTTCATATCAACCGATATACCTATTTCCTCAGTGCAGTTAAATGTCAATAATCCCACCAACATTTTGATAGCTTGTCTATACAGGCTAATTCATACATGGGAGCAAACAAATGAGAATTTCTTTAGGGAAACTAAACCACTAGTCATAAGCAGGGTCTTTACTTTGTGAGTGAGCTGCACAACGGGATGCTAGTTACAAAGTGTCCTAGCTGTATACAGTTAAGTGTCGACAGGCGAATCCTAAAAACAAAACAAAATAATAAATAAATAAATAAATAAATAAATGAGGGGGAATCCTAGCACCACTTTTCCTCTTGAGTATGTCACCTAACTTTCTGGAACCTCAGTTATTTCATCTGTAATAAAGAAATAAAAACACTTTTCAAAGATATTCTAAGGATTATAAATCATTTATGCAACATATATAACAAGGCTTCTAGCATATGGGACAGCTCTCAATATACACAAAGCTTTAAAAAAAAACTGTTGGTTGCAAAGATGTACACCACAAAAACCTAATGGTCTTCTTTATCTGAAAAATCTGAGATTTATGTCACTGCCATGGAAAGCACTTGCTTTGCCACTCATATATGTGTACAAATAACCACCAACAGCTTCACAGGCTAGTTCACATAAACTATAAAAACTATTTATAATTATCCAGATCATTTTATTTATATGGCTGGTGAATCTAAACCATTTAAGAGCCAAAAATAAAGCACTTGAGCCTGAATAAGCTCATCTGCCCATCCACATCAGGATAATTACCTTCCCATTGTATAGAAAGAATCCATCTCAAAAAAAGAGCGTTTATACTTTCCTGTTTTCATTTTCTCGGATGGATCAATGAGACCAACTGAAATCTCAGGCAAGCATGGAAAATAAAGTGGCACATGGGACAGAAACTTAGCCATTAATAGTGATTTCCACGAGCTCTGATAATCTAATGTCATAATAAAATAGAATATATTTAAGAGGGAAATTGAATTCATCTTTCAAGAAGACTGTGAAATTGCTTTCAGCCCCCATCAGCCTCCCTAGGATCAATAATGACAAACTCTGCATTCTCTCCTCATGGAGTAGATGTATTTAAACCGATTGTGACTCTGAGAATATGGGATGTGATGCTGCTTCAACGTGGCCACTCTATTTTTTTCAACGTGGCCACTCTATTTTTTTTAATAATTTAACATGGTGAAATTCACATTATGTACAATTAACCACTTTAGAGTAAACACTTCAGTAACATTTAGTAAAGCAATGTCGTGCTACCACTACCTCTATCTGGTTTCAAAACATTTTCATCACTCCAAAATAAAACCGTTCACACATTAAGCATTTTCTCTCCATTACTCCCTCTTCTCATACTCTGGTAGGCACAAAGTTATGTTCTGTCTCTACAGATTTATTTCTTTTGAGCATTCTGTATTAATGGAATTATACAATTACTGACCTTTTGTGTCTGGCTTTATTCACTTAGCCTAATATTTTGCAGGTTCACCCATGTTGTACCATATACACTACTTTATTTCATTTTATGATGGAATAATATTCCATCGTATGTATATGCCACAATTCCTTTATCCATTCATCTGTTGATGGACATCTTTTGGCTACTGTGAATAGTGCTGTTATGAACATGCTTATATATGTACTTGTTTGCTTACCTGTTTTCAATTATTTTCAGTATATGTCCAGGAGAAAAACTTCACGGTCATATTGATCACTCAGTTTTGTTTATGTTTCTGAGGACTGTGGCATAGATGGCCAGATGATTAGGTCTTGGCCATAGTTCACACTACTGTCCTCTGTCTTCCCATTCCTAGCTAAAAGCAAAAGTACTTAGATGAAGGAAAGATTCCTGAGCATATGAATATGCTCACAATTCCCTAAAAATGTTCTTTTTTCCAGTTCAAATACTACTTACAATATAAAGAGCTCATGCAAACTCAACGGCTACTGGTCAAGCAACCACCTAAATTTAATGCTAATAAGGTATCAGAATTTGGGTTTTTCACAGCAAACTAGTATTTAAACTATACTTATGGTATATACTACATCCTATAACATTCTTTGTTTTGCAATCACTAATTAGAATTTAATATTGTGAAGTACCATCTATCTTTTATATTTTTTAAGATCTATCAATTTCTTTTAGAGAGAGGGGGGGAAGAGAGAGAGAGAGCATGAGTGGGGCGTGGGGCAGAATGAGAGGGAGAGAGAGACTCTCAAGCAGACTCCCTGCTGAGTGCAGAGCCCAACAAGAGGCCTGACCTCATGACTCTGAGATGCCGACCTGAGCTGAAATCAAGTTGGACACTCAACTGACTGAGTCACCCAGGCGCCCCTATCTTTTATAATAACAGAATAAATAACTATAATTCTTAGTTTTCTCACCTATATTATGTGTACAAGAAGAGTAAGGATTATAAACAAAATGGAAGAAGGAAAGAGAAACTCAGCTATTCACAAATCTACAGTACAATGTGGAAAGTGGACCAATATTTGTCATTATACAAACTTCAAACTACCTTGCTCTCCCCCAGATAATATACTCTGGGTACTTTATTGATATTTTCTCTTGATATTATTACACTACCTATGGAAAATAATGAAACAGTTATTGAAAATACGTATCATAAAATTTTATGTCCTATTTAAATCTCAGAAAAGAATGCCAATAAATGTTGATTAAATGCTTGCCAACAGCTGAATAAGCTATCAACGGATAATACATGGCAAATTTACTGGAATTGATATGCACTTAATTTCATTTTTAAATTTAAATGTTACTTTCTTAAAGGTAAGCAGCCCCTGGCCACTTCTGGACCGAGACCCTAATCAGCTAAGGAAATGTTTCTATTTCAAAACAATAAAAGATAAAAGCTAAGGGCTAAACAGAATCTATGTACACCAATGCAATCCCCACAATATAATGACTGTTTCTGCTTCCTCCTTTCACAATGTGAAACGTGTTTGTCTACCTAGTTGACACATAAAGGAAGATGAAGAACCCCCACTGTTAGGTATTATCAGGGTCCTAATAATAAAAACGACAGCAACTGCCATAAAATAACATCAGCATCTGATATTTGAGAAGGCATAGAGCATATTATACTCTGTGCCAACCACATTAATGTAGGGGTTTACTGAATATTCAGAGTAACATCATTAGTTAGGTTCCACCATTATATCTGAGATACAGGAAGGTTTAAAAAAAATTAAATTAAAAAAAAAAAAAAAACCCTGCCCAAAGTCATATAGCTAGTAAGCATCTGAACTGGAACTAGACATTACAAAGTATATTCTTATCTACGATGCTGACTGCTTCCTGGTGCCAACCTCACATGTGCACTCCTCACCACATTCCTTCTGGCTGATGCCAAAACATAAAGAAGGGATACTACACAATCCAGTGTCCATCAACCCATAAGTTTAGTATTAGAAAGAATAAGCCCAAAGGGGTGGGCACCTTGACCATCTGGGAATTGCATCATAGGTGGGGCAGAATACAGCAATCCTTTGCAAAAATGGAAACCATAAGCAGATTAAAACAAACAAATCTCAGAATGGAAGAATGGTAGAATAAGAATGCAAGACCAGATAGGAAGAGGAAAATAGGGACACACAGCAAAAACAGTACAATATATGGTTAGATAAATAAATAAATAGACACAAGCTAAAGCAAGATATATAATAATAATGTAAGGATACTCACAAAGTTAAAAAGAAAATAAAACTCTAATAGCTAATAAAAGAGGAAAAAAGAGAACGGAAGAGCAAAGGCTAAGATGAATGGGTGTACTCAAAAGAACTGGTAAGAAATAATAACAGCAAAAAATAAGAAGATAATACTTCTGAGGTAAATATGTTTAAGGAAGCCAGAAGTTAACTACCTGGCAGGTGAGCTGCTTGTCCAGAAGCCTAACAAAGAAGCCATATGAGGTTCCCCAGCATATAATAACGTCATCAGAGCAGCTAACACTTTGATTGCTTCGAATGTGCCCAGCACAATCTCGTATTTTATAGGTCGTTATTAACTCATGTAATCCTCAAAGCATTAATAACAGTAAACTCATGCACTGGATGTAATTTATGTCAGTTATTACTCTAAGTGAATTAACATATCAGCTCATTTAAATGTCACAACAATACTATGAGGTAAGAACTATCATTATGCTCATCATACACAAAACAATATTGACCTGACCAAGGAAAAAACACAAGTAAAACAGTAGAGCTTGAATTTGGACCAGGGCAACCTAGTTCCAGAGCCTATTTCTTAAACATGATGCTTTGTTGACACTCTTTATCTTCTACCCACTGTCAGGACAAATTATGTGTGTTGCTATACAAGGCCTGATCCAGTGGAGTCAATCAAGCGTAGAGGATTACAATAACTTAGGTCACAAGTACCGTGCTAAGTGTTACTCAGGGTGAGAGAAAATGCAAAAGACCAGAAACACTAGAAGCAAACTAAAATTGCTCAAATAAAAGACAAACAAACTAAAATCTAACAACATGTCTTAGCACTGAAATGTCATATTTCCTTGGGCTTACTCACATGTTCCAGGAGAAAGTAACCACTATTTCATGTGTGTCTGTGAAAGGTTTGGAAATTACTCATTACATCTTAGGTAAGGGGAAAAATTACTATATAGCACTGTTTCTGACATCTACCAAAATTGAACCCTGGAAAATAACTTTTTTTTTCCCTTAAAAATGACATCAATTTGTTCACAAGCCCCAATTTCTGGTTGGAAGTCGAAGCTCAGACAGAAGCTGGGAAGGGATGAGGAAACATATCTATTTAAAATTCCTACTGAAATATTCCTATTGACTTTGTCTTTGTATATCAGTACATAGCTTCTGATTTTCTAGTCCACATACTTCATACTCACCTACACCTGACTCTAACCTGTTTCCAGCTTTCCAGGCAGTCAACACTTCCACATCCCACACTGGGGCATACAGGGATTTTGGGATGCCCGCATGTCCTAAATAAGCCCACAGAGACCAGCCAGGAAGGGTGGTAAGTGGCTAGCTCTGATGTCCATTCTGTCCCTAAACATGGGATACCACCGTGTCACAGCTGCAGCCCCATTCCTATATGTGGGATGCAGGGAATGCTATGTGTGTGCACAGCTGCCTCCCAAAGTGTCAAACAAAGGAACAGTCCCTCTGCTTTGCTTTCCCTTTAACCTATCTGAGACATCCATAGTTTTTATTTTCACAGCCCAATAATTCATTTGCAAAAGGTGAGCAGGGCCAGAGAAACTCTCTTCTGTGTCCCTTCTCTTGTTATCTTCCCTAGGCTTCTCCTTTCTGCCCCAGAAAACTGGCCAGTGTAGAATTCTGGCTGAAGCTAAAGCTGGATGGAGTTCTTTGGCCTCCCATCTTGTTATCTATCTTCGGAATTTACAAAACACTTTTCTCCCATATGCCTGGCTCTTTCATATGAATCCTGGTTTTCAGGAGTATTTATTGTCTCATGTAAAGAGCCTCAAATGCCATTTTGGGACACTGACTTATACTATCTATTTTACGTTCAAGGGTTAATAACCTTGATCTTTTGGACACAGTGGATAGCTCAGAAATTAGGGTGTAGGGGGTTATGGGTCTTGTCCACAGTGAAAAAAAAAAGCGCACTCTTAAATCTCAAAACACTATCTGATGACATCCATTTAGTATGGAAACTCTGTCATGAGAATTTTATAGAGATTTATATATTTTTAGAAAGATGAATCCAGAATAATAATAATGGACTATGAATGTAGGACATGCTTCTTCAAAAGGTAAAAACTTGAAGTAAATAAACAGCGATTTATAAAGTACAGAATATTTGATGAGGAGTTGTGACATCTGCATTTGAGTTCTGACTTAAACACCTAACCAAAATGTGGCCCTAGGAAATTGTTCGGGTTTTTTTAGGCTTCAGATGCCTTGTATAAGTGGTAGGAGGGGCATTGCTATCATCCCAGATTATATTATTTGGTCTGGTGATAGATCAAAGGGGCTAATGTAAAATAATACTTTGGAAATTGCAAAGCATCATTTATATATAATGTGGCTTTTAACTATTGGTGAAAATGGGGATAAAGAATATCCCAAATAGAAAAATGATTTGGATCAAAGATACCATCTCTATTCTCCATCCTAATTTTGTTTCAGCTAGAAAAATAAAAGAGGAACTAAAATGAGTATAAAGGCAGAAACAATGTTATTCATTTTGTCTATCTATTTATATATCTAGCTATTCAGAAAAGGATATGGACCAACATGAATATGTGGTATACCTTTAGAAAGTACTTCAAGTTGTCTAGAAGTTGTCTAGCCAGGCACTGTGTTCTAGGATATACCCCCCCCCTCCAAAAAAAGGGAAAAAAAGAGACTGAGGCCAAAAATGTAATTCTGAGGAAAAGGACAGGGGCAGCTGAGGAAGAAGGCTGAGGGAATGGAGAAGCCTGAGGTGATGGTGCTCTGTCATAAGCCTCCTCTTCAGCCTCCTCACCGAAATCCTCCTCTTCTGCGGTGGCATCCTGGTACTGCTGGTACTCGGTGACAAGGTCATTCATGTCTCAATGTCTAGAAGCCATTCATGTTTCAAGTATTTGAAAATCAGTATTTTTAAGTTAAACTGGGTAAGTTAATAAACTGATAAGAATACATATATAAGAATGATCATTTCTTTTTATATAATTAACCTTCAAAAACATAATGTGAATGCCTATAAACAAGAAATGAATTTTATTCAGCTACCTCATTATTATTGCACAATTAAAAGGTTTTCAATTTCTCCGTGACAAATAACACTGCAAAGAATATTCTTGACCAAACATTGATTTCCTAAGGACAAATTTTGAGAAATGGAAAAACAAAGTCAAGGGACATGAACTTCTTTAAGGTACTCACACGAGAAAAGTTGCCTATGTGTGTGGGTTTTTTTTTTTTTTCATTATTTATCATTATCCACAAACTTTTTAATTTATATACAATAAAATTCCCTCTGTATTGCAGAGTTCAGTGGGTTTTTGCAAATGCATAGAGCCTTGTGTCTACCACCATTATCATGACACAGAACAGTTCTACCAACACAATCATATCCTTGTGCTGTCCCTTTGAGGTCAATTGCTCCCCAGCAATCCTAAAATTTGGAAATCACTGATCTGTTCTTTGACACTATAGTTTTGCTTCTCCCCACCCCCAGAATGTCATAAAAAATGGAATTATATAGCATACAATCTTTGTAACAAAGTGTATTTGAGGGGCACCATGTTGCTGTTTGTATCAATTAATTAACTAATTAATAATCTGAGTAGCATTCCATTGTATGGATGTAGCACATTTTGTTTATTCATTCCCCTTCTGAAGGACATTTGGGTTGTTTCCACATTTTGGTGATTAAAAATAGATTCAATAGGTTTTTGTATGAATGTAAGTTTTCATTTGGGGGACATAATAATTAGGCATTCACTGTAACACTGGGTGATATGAAGTGGGTAAGGGTGCAGAGCAACCAGAATCTCCATACATTGTTGATGGGAAGGCAAAGTGGTATGGCTGTTTTGGAAATAGCTTGGCAGTTTCTTATAAAATCTGCATTTCATATCACCCAGTGTTACAGTGTTACAATTAGATTTTCATGACATTGTGACCCTATGATAAGATTAGTGTCCTTATAAGAAGAAAAAGAAAGAACACGTGGTAAGAAGGTGTCTGTCTATAAACCAAGGAACAGATCCTCACCAGATGTGCAGGCATCTTGATCTTGGACTTCCAGAACTGTGAGAAACAAATGTCCGTTGTATATAAGCCACCTAATCTGGTTTGCTATAGCAAAAAAGCTGACTAAAACAGGTTGTTTGTTTTCATATTGTTAGGTTTTGAGAGTTCTTTATGAAGTCTTGTATTGAGAGGATGTGACCACTGGTTGACCAGTGAGCTAGACCCATGCAATCAGAGGCTCCCCACTCCCTCCCTTATCCTTGGAATATGCATTCCACTTGCCTTCCCCTCTCCCAGAGGCTGCCCAAAAACATAGCCTTGAGATACTGATGAGGTGTTGAGACCATCTGGACTGAACACATGACTGAACCCACTTAAGGCCTCTGTATAAATCTACTCATCTTGTAGCTGCCCAAGACAAGCCTTGTATGTAAGTTCCCTCACTCATTACACGTGCCACCTATCAATCTGGAGTAGCCTGTCTCCTTCTTCAGCCTCTCTCTGCTTTCTGCAAATGGGGGCCAGTTTCAGATTGCATTCAGGAAGTTCCCAAGGGGAATGTGGATGGGCCTTAGGAAATGGAAGCCATGGGGACAATCCCTATTTGCCCACCAACCTCTAAGTAGGGAGGAGGGGTCCATATATTAGATGCTTGTGGACTATTATGAGACAACAGGAGATGCTTTAATGTGCCTGTGTGAGGACCCACACCACGGTGCACTGCGGCACAAAAGGGAAACACAGGGTGCCAGGGCGGGCTGGCCCTGACTGTGCGCTGTTCGGCTGGGCACTGATGACCCATTAGAGGCTGCAGCTCGGGTTACAGAGTTGGAGGAAAAGCTGAGGATAGAGAAGGACGTATGGTGGCCCATCCACTGCTCTGCCGGCTTCGGGGCTGGCCAAGAAGCTGGGGGAGCAGGATCATCAGTTGGAGAACTTGGCATGCCCTCCTGCAAAGCTAGGAGGGTGCAAGCGATAGTCGCTGAAGATCTGGGCACCTGTGACAATGCCTGGTTAGGATGCTAAGCAGTGGAATCAATCCCCAGGAAAAGAGGAGAATGAAGAGGGGGATGTTGTGATTGGCAGTGAACCTGGGAATGTCCCATGTCCTCTGACCCCTGATACAAAGGAAGAGCAGAGCAACCGCCACCCCAGTCAGTGGGGCAGCCCCGATTCAGGAAATACTCCTGATGAGAGAATGTATGCCCACTAACCTTGCTGACACATCTGACAAGTTCCCATAAAAAGCCAGGGGAAGTGTCCAGACATGGTTAGTGCAGTTATGGGATACAGAGGGCCATGGCATTACTCAGACAAGGCAGAAAACAGAGGAGAATGTAGCACATTCTCACACATCCTGTCCTCTGGCAGCACCTCCAAGGTACTAGGAGGATTCAAGGTACTCACTCCCTTATACATTGGATTATTCTACCCTGCCAGGAGGCTTGGCCCAGTGAGAGAAATCTATAAGGGAGCTACAACAAATTCTTGGGGAGTTAGGAATGGGACACCCTGTCCTGATCAGGCCACATTCACTACAGGAATGAAAGCTAAGATCCTCCAATATGCCCCCCAGTACCTGGTATGAGACACTGATACATGCTGAGCCCAGTTGTAAGACATTTATGATACTGAGCAATCCATTGCTGATCTGGGGGAAAGGGACAAATTCCAGGAATGCACAGGAGCTGTGGAGAAGACCCAAGACAGAGGGAGTTCAGAATGCCAACAGGCTATCCCACTTGGCTGCAAAGGGTCGGGTAAAAATAACCCTAACGTAGATACGGTTTGACTTCATTACTGCAGGGCCCTCATGTAAACAGAGAGACTGACAACCTCATGCTGTGTTGGCCGGCCTGTGGAAAGCCTTAAAATCTGCACCATAGTTCACACCTGCCCCATCTACCCCTACCACCCATGATGCGTGGCTTGCTCCAGCAGAGGCCTCAGAGGTATAGTCCTGTTTGGGGCGAGTACGTCCTATGACCTCAGATGGGAGGCAGACCAAGACTCCCTCCAGGTGAGAGCCACTGGAGGAGACTGGAGACCTCATGTGAAGTTCAGTATTCACTAGTCTTCCAGAAATGTACAAAAAGTGACAGGTATGGAGGAGACAAGAGCTGTACAGACACAGTAAAACACAGCAACCCTCAGAAGTTTTCTGGTCCCTCAGTGCCATAAATAGGAAGGACAAAAATTCACAGTCAGGGAGGTTCTATGACCCTGCAAATTGAACATTCTCTCAACTCATCCCCCACCCCATATGAGGTTTTTATTCCTCTAATATCAAAGAATATACTGGGCACTGATATCTTATAGGGCCAAACTCTGCAAACCTCTATCAGTGAATTCCACTTCCAGGACTAGAATCATCAAACCAGTGTGAAGAGGAAATGCCAACTGGCAGCCAGTAAGCCTGCATTTCTCCGCCTCCCAACAAGGAGTGGTAACTGTCACACAATAGAAATTGCTTGGGAGCATAAAGAGATTGGAGAAACTGTCCAAGAACTGCTCTGGACGATTGTTGAATGTCTGGTCCATAGTTCTTTCAATAGCCTGGTACAGCTGGTAAGAAACTACCAAGTGTTTTTTTGTTTGTTTTTTTCCCCTCAGACTAATAAGAATTGAACAAGGTAACATCCCCTATCCATGAAGCTGTTCCCACCACTGTCACTATTTGAGATGCCTCTGCCAGGGTCATAGGAGTGTGCCATGCTCTGCTGGACTTAGCAAATGCCTTTTCCAAAATACCCCAGGCCATCACAGGATCAATTCACCTCCACATGAAAGGGGCAAGAGTGGACTTTGCAAGTGCTTCCCCAAGGGAAGCCCTTGGGGTTCCTTTGGTTACCGGCCCAGCCCCAGCATATGTCATGGGACGGTAGCCAGTGACCTGTCCCTGTTCTCCTTCCCCACATTTGTAAAACAGATCTGTAACACTGATGATATAATGTTAACAAGTGAAGACGTGCCGCTGTGACAGGACAGTTTGCTGGCATACCTGTGAGGGAGAGGGTAGGTGGCAAACCCACACAAATTCAAGACCTGGGAACCACCTTAAGGTTTTTGGAAGTCACCAGTCAGGTGAGGTGCATGCTGCCCCAGAAGCTGTGACTGATAAAATGCAAGCTCATCAAAGCTCTAAAAATGTGAGTTAGTGCAAGCCTTTATAAAGATTTGGGAGTTTGGGAGGACTTTTATTCTCCACTTGACACAGTGCCTCCCTCTCTTATACAACCAGGGAAAGAAAGGACACATACAGACTGGGAATTGGAACAACCACCTGCTTTTGAGAAGACAAAACTCTAATGACATAGATGAGAGCTCTGGGCATCTCTCAAGCGAGCTACCATTTGAGTTACATGTGTCCATGACTCTGAAAGCTATGGGTTGGGTACCTTGGTAGAGACAACAGAAGGAGAGAGTGCACCTAGGCTTTTGCTCCTAGCTCTGGAAGGGATCAAAAACCTGATATGTCCCATAAAGGAAAAGCTCCTAGCCCTGTATCCAGAACTCGTCCAGGTAGAACCTCTCTTGAAGGAACAGTATATCAAGATAAGAACTTCCCTTCCTATCAAGGGTGGGTTGAGAATAGTTCCGTCGACCCACCTCTGCCATGGTTCAAACCCATTTTGATTAAGTGGCAGACCTATTTGGAACAGAGGAGTACCCTGTCTGCCAGCCCACTCTCTCTAAAAATGTGGATGCTATTAGGCCCTGTAGAATGTGTAGATCCTTCAAATGCCACTGTCCTTATTACTGTGGTGGCCCCTGTGTAGAGAGGGAGTGGAGTAAATTCCTGCTGATGCCTGCTATACGGATGGTCCAGTGGGGCCAATCCCTTTAACTGTCAGTTGGAACGTTCTAAAGGGAGTTACCCTATGGGTTGGACAATGGGAAGCCAAGAGGTGGATGATTTTATGAATAAACCCTTGTGGGGTCAGGATATGTGGGAAGACAATTGCATTCTCCTATAGGAATCTGAGGCTGTCCTCACTGTCTTCCTCATCCCAGCTCATATGACACTGACACCCCCCAGTGATAGAAAGCCACTGTTTTGCTCAGGTCTAAGCCTTAGCAGGTGACATTTCAGTAGACACAGAAGATTAGGTGCACAGAGGGAGGGGCCACCACAGTGCCCAGGTGGATGGCATACTGCCAAGGATGACAGATCACTTTTGAAATACAGTGATTTGATTAATGAAGTAACAGCAGGCCCTATGTGTTCTCAGTGACGTCCAAGGCAAGTGCCAAAGAAGTCTAGGGCCATCCACCAGAGTTCCCAACTGATGAGGAATTGGTGAATTGATTATATTGGCCCCAGCCACCCTGGGTGAAGTTACCAAATATGTCCTGGTTTGTGTGGACACGGCATCGGACCTAACCCAAGCTTTCCCTTGTCACCATGCAAAGCAGGCTGCCACCCTGTGGAGGTCAGAGAACAGGACCAAGTATGGATGCCCTTGTGGAACAGACAGTGATCAGGGGCCACATTTTGAAGGCCATAATACGGAAAACTTGGCGAAAGAACATGCCATTAAATAGAGGTTCTTTCTCCCCTACAACCTGTAAGTAGCAGGATTGGTAGAAAGAAAAAATGGAATATTAAAACAGCACATTAAATGAATAACAAGTAAGACCACCTTGACTGGGTGAATTCTCCCAAGTACTGTCCCAAGCTTTAATACATTTGAACAATCAACCAGTAGAACCTGTCGTTCCGTATGCCTGACTGGGGACCTCTGCCGAGGCACCAAATACCATGAAGGTGTATGGAAGTCTCAAGAAACAGTCATTGCTCCAACTCTCCCTGTGGATCAACATGCTGTGTTGCTGAGAACACCAAGCCCCATCAGCCAGAGAAAGGAGTTACCTACAGAAATCTGCAATGCGATGGGTGGGTACTTTGTACCCTCTCAGTAAGGGGGAGCTACTCCATCTCCATTGGCATCCCACTGTCCTGCCATAAGATGATCTGCTGAAATGCATTACAGCTGGAATGGAACATGCGCCATGGAAGAGGGGAGAAGGAAAGGGTCCTGGTCAAGCTTCTCACACTTAATCCATCTCTTCATGCCTGACAACGTCGCCTCCTCCAGCCAACGTGTGTGGTGCGCACAACCAGGTCACATTCCTAAAGCTGCTGCCCCATTAATATCTAAGAATTAGGCCACAGGTGTAATTTTTTAAAAATTTTATTTATTTGACAGAGAGAGAGAGATCACAAGTAGGCAGAAAGGCAGGCAGAGAGAGGGAGGGAAGCCGGCTCCCTGCTGAGCAGAGAGACTGATGCGGGGCTCGATCCCAGGACCCTGAGATCATGACCTGAGCTGAAGGCAGAGGCTTAACCCACTGAGCCACCCAGATGCCCCCACAGGTGTAATTTTTATAGAAGAAGAAGACCTTCCTATACAAGTTCCTATTAAATATTTCACTTTTTGCCTTAGACTTCTGCCTCTTATGGTGGCTGGTCACAAGAAGGCACCTGATAGAAATGCTATTTACATTGGGCCAGTGGGCCCACTGGTATGGCCAAAAAAAGAATCAATACAGCTGTTGAGTATGTGGGCATCTGTCCCTCTCTAGCTTGCCAAATTACCACAGTGGTATTGCCACTCCAGGGAGGGGATTGGAAAACCCTAAAGCAAACCATTAAGCAATACATTCTTAATTAATACATTAATTAAGAAGAACAAGTTACAATGTGTACTCCTAATTCATCTGATATCACCAATACTGTTCAAGAAACCTGTGTCACACACTACCAATAACAGTGTCAATCACTGTCAATCACATTGCACAGGCAGCCCATCAAACTGCTGACCAGAAGCATTCTAAAAACGCCACCATCAAAGCCATGGGTGGCTATCCTCAGATTTGGGAAAGGTTCATGTGGCTTAAATCAGGTTATGGACACTGAACACCTGAGTAGCCCTAAGTTGGGAATAGAAAAATCACTCTAGATAGAACCAACTCAACTGTACAAGAAATATGGGATGGCTATCACCAGAACTATATGGTCATTCTGCCATATTCAAGGCTAGTAGCTGGTTTGGCACTGACTGGGATGGCTGCCACATACTTCTTAAGTTAGCTCTGAATGGGACACAGTGGTGATGGGGCACAAACCTTTGGCTGTGGCTTCCACCTTCATCTTGGGCTACTGCACCCTGGGTTTTCCCTAGAAACAGGAGAGAATCTGCCCCACGTTAACAATCACCAACTGCCCTCTCCCCAAGGCCAGATAGGAACATTCTGTTTTCTACTGATCTGATTGTTTGTTGCCTGCTTTGCCTTGCCAGCCCTGGCCTGGAGAATGTTGCTGTACATATAGAAGCCCTTACTGATCCCCCGGAGAGCCTTACATCCTAGCCAACCAAGTCTGTCATTCCTGAACACTGAAATGCCTCTAATGAGAAAAGCTGTCCTCCCAAACAGGATGACATTATTCTACCCCATAAGGAGGCAACTGTGCTATTCTCCAAACAGAATGTTGTGTGTTCAACCTGAGGACTACGCTAATATATCATCTTTATTAAATCGCATGAGGACACCCTGAGTGATCTGACCCCCAGGCTAGGGGACTTAATAAATCAATGGTTTGGAACACGGGGCTCTTGTTGGAAATAGCTGTCGCTGATTTTGAAAATCAATGTCTTAATCTATGTTTTCTTTTGCATGTGCCTGTATCATCACAGTGGCACAGTGTGGCAGCCACACTTTTGCCAAAGAAGCTAACTACCTCTGTGCTAGCGAAACCCCTCGCTGACTCCTCAGAGCACACTGTTGGGGGTGGGGGGGCAACATCGTAAGAGCTGGTCACAAGCAAAGGAGTGCTGCAGGAGGTCATGGAGAAGCTGTAACTGCTAGGTGACCTGTGACCTGGAACCAGGCAATTAGAGGCTCCTCACCCCCACCCCTTGTCCTTGGAATGTGCACTCTGCTTGCCTTCTTCATGCGCAGGAGCCCGAGGACACAGCCTTGAGATGGTGATGTGGTAGTGAGACCACACGGGCAGCATATGGGACTGAACCCACTTTAAGAACGCCATATAAATTTTAAGTTTTGGCAGGCAGGTTCAGATAGCTCATTCTGCAGCCACCCAAGACAAGCTCTGTATACAACTTCTCTTTGCTTATTAAAAGTGGTACCTACCGACTGGGAATGGCTTGCCTCTGTCTCAGGTCTCTCCCTACCCTATGCTTACTCGGGCCAGTTTCAGATTATAACCAGGAAGCTCCTGGGGTTGCAAACCAACATCTGGATACAAGTTCTTTATCAGACTTGTGATATGCAAATATATTCTCATAGTCTGTGTTTTCTCCCCCATTTTCTTTGTTTTTTTTTTAAGATTTTATTTATTTATTTGACAGACAAAGATCACAAGTAGGCAGAGAGGCAGGCAGAGAGAAGAGGAAGCAGGCTCCCCACTGAGCAGAGCCCGATGCGGAGCATGATCCCGGGACCCCGGGTTCATGACCTGAGCCGAAGGCAGAGGTTTTAACCCACTGAGCCACCCAGGTATGCCTCCCCCCATTTTCTTAAGAGTATACTTTGCAAAGCAATTTTTTTAAAACTTTTAATTAAAATTTTAATTTTAGATCTAATTTATTGACTTTTTCTTTATGGGTTTACTTTGGTGTCATATCCAATTTCCTTCTAAGAAGACAAATGTTCAAGAAGGAACAGAAAATATGTTTCCTGCTGCAATCAAAAAAATGAGTTGAAATTTACATACTAGGACCTAAAATTTCATAATAGTGGATATTGTGACTTCTCTAACTAGCATGCCCTGGTGCATAAGTTTTTCACATTTGGTGTTAAAGCACAGCTTCTCCATGACAAATACTTACTGATATAACTGAGAGTCCAGCATTATAATATACTGTGATATAATGGACATTACCTTCTAGCTAAAACAACATTTCTGTCAGAGCCAAACAGTATAATACACAGTCTATGAAGATGGGACTTTGTATTTTTTAACATTGCCTCAAACATCGGACAAAATGTCAAACACAAGTAAGTCTCAATAAATTCTGGTTGAAGGAATGAATGAGAAGTACATGGAAAGATGTTTACTCTATTTAAGGTACAAACTATAACTTAAGCTTTTGTAGAAAGCACCCCAACCTGTACACCTATGATAGGTCCAACAACAGGCACTAATTGGGAAACAATTCCCAAAAGTCAGGTTTTCAACGCCAACATTAACTGGGAAGCGGTATATCATAATGGACTCTGGAGTCAGACTGCCTGGGTTCATATCCTACCTCTCCCACTTATTTGTCAATACTTGACTTCTCTGAGGTGTCCTCACCTGTACAGTGAGAACTTCTAGTTCACAGATGACTGTGAGGAAACAATATCTTTTTCATAGCACTCCTATTTTCCTTGGTTAATGTGAAAAAAAAAATCAGCTGACATATGCAAAGCCATGAGCTGGGAACCTACAACATAATAGCTAATATATATTTATTATGATATAATGTGATACTAACATACTGAAAGCTACAGACCATGGCAGACTATTATCATTCCAACAGATTTTTAAGCTCAGGCCTCTGGGAAGCCTGCCTTTGAATAAAGTATGAGAAAGGCAAGATAAGTCTGCCTTTTTCTCGAGTTGGTATATCCCTCATCTTTTCTGGTTGAATTACATTCCTGCTACTATTGTAACTGTAATACCAGTTCTTCCCTTCAGACCTTGCACAATTTGGGATTCATGAAGAGTATGTCAAGTTCACCAACATCTTAAGGAGTTTTGTACTATAGAACAATTCTACAAAAGCAGAATATTTTAAAGCAGTCAAATATCCCTGATTGCATAATTATCAGAGGATAACCATAGTGTTTTCCTTTAAAAAGTATTGTTGATGCCGTTTACTATACTTCATTTCCCAGCTATTAAATTGTTCCTATTCAATTTTGCAGAACATGGCAGGTGTCTAATGACCACTTTTGTACCATATTGAAGAAGAAGAATAAAATGTCAAACCACAAAAGTACACTGAAGATTTGCAGTGTTGAACTTGTGGATAATCATGCGATATCCTTTCCTCATCAAAATGTTGCCAATTAATTAAGATCCTAAAATAATGACTGTATACTGTTTTTCCAATTTGTTTTACAAACTCAGTTCAGATATAGGATTACAGTACCATAGACCAGAAGGCACACACATTAATGCTCAGAATATGATCCATTATCCATCAGAATTAGAGATCCAACAGAAAGCTTTTTAAAGCTTAGTTCAGTCTCTCGTAAAGCCAAACAAATAAAAAAAATAAAAAACAACTCTGAATGAAAATTAGGTAGATAATAATTGGGAAAACAGAATGTTAAAAGATGAACACTGAAGGTTTATTAAAGTTCTTATTCAAGTCAAGCTGATGTCAGGTGGAATAGATAGGTATGACAAATAAAAATGTTTTCAGCCTAGATTAATTACGTGGATGGTATGAGGTCGATGAATATATGGATTTCCATTATCACAGTTTTTACCTACACTACCTCACTTATATCATCTTAAGATTGATATTGAGTCTCCCAGCAATAGAATGGATTCTAAAGTAGAATAAACCCTATTTCCATCTGTCTATCTTCCTCAAACTGATCTACGAGTTATAATGACAATTCAATTTAGCACTGCCATTTTTCTAACCAATCTCAAAGAGTTCCAAAAAAGCCAATAAATGAAAACGTAAGTAAAGTTTAAAGTATAAATAAAATGTAGCTGACGTATTTCAAAACACAAGGGGTAAACTTAAACAAACATACAAACATCACTTTATATCATTGCCAAATTCTCCTCAATACTGCATAAGAGTAACTGTAACATTTGATTCAAGCTGTGTGCTCAGAATAATAAAAGCTGAATACAGACACTTGAAATCTATGTACTCCTTTTTCTTCTTCAGTGAGACCAAAAAGAAACATGCTCTTATTTCATGAAATAAATATTATTTTATTGAGTGTCTGCTTTACTTAAGAGGTCAAACCTTAATTAGATCATTAATAATTATGTTGACATTTACTGCCTGCAAGGCATGGTTTCTTTGGAAGCAATTTAAGAACAGGAGATATTTCTGATCATTTATCTTACTCTAACTGGCCCACTGGTTAGAAGAATAATTTTCTAATCCTTCTAGGCAGTTAAACTAGCACTTATTAGGTTATTTGTACATAGGCACTTTTTTCCTGAGACATAATAAATGAAGGGAAACATCTGCTCAATAAATTTAAAGTTGCAGAATGTCTTAAGTCTTTAACCCATTATATTGCTTGCTTGGCCAAAGAAATGATTTATCTCATGTATTTCTGAATCCCCATTGCCTAGAACAGTATCCTCCTTTGTAGCAAGTATTCAATAAATGGCAATCGAACAGAAATAAGTGTAATTGAGCTAAAGAGACGTTTAGAGTCTGAGACCTTTCTGGCACCCATAGAGCTAGCACAAACTGAGGAAATTTTAAAATGGTTAGGAATGTACAAATATTCCTATATCTGAATGAAGTTCTACTACTATGAGTAAAAACATTAGTTTAGAAGCAGAAAGTCTTGGGTTTGAATTCTAGCCTGTCCTTAACAGTTGTGTGTCAATGGGTAAGTTCTTCCAATTCTTTACATGTTGGCTTCCTCATCTAAGTATGTGTATAATGATTCTGAGCAATATATACAGGAATTATGCGATGATTCAGTGTGATAAGATTGAAGTGCAACAGGAGCACAATAAGTGTTCAATATGTGTTGGTGATGATGATGATCATGTCAATGGCAATGATAACATTATGTCCACCAACCTCTATTAATGCCTTGAGATCTTGCACAAGTTCATTGCAGATACCTACAATCAAGTCTGATAAAGACTAGTTTAGCGTAGGAGAAGATTAACAAAGAATGTAGCAAACAATGGGCATACCAAAAGGCATTTGTGGAAAGCCTTGCGAGGCATCATCTGATTTGTCAGTTGGTCTGTTTTGGCAGTGGATTTACTTGTCCAGGATTTATATTTTCCTTGGGGTAACATTTCACTAGCATACATTTCCTCAGGGAGAGATGTGGCGAAACTATGCTGAATAGCAAGAGAAACGTGTCAAATAGAAACTTTTACATCAGGGGCTCTCATTTAGGTTATCAAAAATGACTGAAAGAGTCAAGAGAGGATAACAAAAGATTACAAAAAAAAAAAAAAAAGTTAAATTCTCATCCTTGGAAGACATAGGAGCAAATCTGCCCTGAAGCCGTTGGGGGGGTGGGGAGGTAACCTAGATAGTATCTCAGAGCATCTTTAAAAATAAGAACACTCCATTCGCAATGACGTGGATGGAACTAGAGGGTATCATGCTTAGTGAAATAAGTCAATCAGAGAAAGACAACTATCATATGATATCCCTGATATGAGGAAGTGGAGATGCAACATGGGGGACTAGGGGGGCAGAAAAAGAAGAAAAGAAACAAGATGGGATTGGGAGGGAGACAAACCATAAGTGACTCTTAATCTCAC
>PISX010002874.1:0-78125 GCA_004024625.1 Mellivora capensis | reverse complement strand
CGGTGGGGTAATGGACATTGGGGAGGGTATGTGCTATGGTTAGTGCTGTGAAGTGTGTAAACCTGGCGATTCACAGACCTGTACCCCTGGAGATAAAAATATGTTTATAAAAAATAAAAATTTAAAAAAAAAAAAGAGAAAAAAAATAAATAAGAACACTGCCATTGGCAGTGAGCATCTGCTTACAGACCTGTCCTCGTGTGACTTTCCAATCTAGTTTGTGGAGATCAGCCAAAGCTCAGGAAACAACATTTGCTTTCCCAGTGAAATTTTACAAACTATTAAAGCCTAATCATAAGCCCGTTCTATACATCAAGCCAAAGCCAAGCTGTCTAGCAAGAGTTTGCTGAGTATGCTAAACCCATCCTTGGACGTTTGGGTACCATGGTGCACTTTCATCCAACTCAGAAGTAATTATACATTATTTATTGCCAGACTGTGCCAGAGGTTCCTATAATTTTGTATGTATGAAATGTCAGCAATATGGAAAAGGAAATCTGTTCAGTTTCTCTCATTCATTGCTTTACCTAAAATCTCAGGCCTATATAAATGTCAATCCATTCTTCCAAATTAATAGGTGGGAATGTAAGAAGAATATGTGTAATAGTTTGCCTCAAAATACAAAAAGCCCCAGAGTTAGAGAAAGTAATACTGTTTCTCTTAGAAAATATTCTTCAATGTTTTTCACTATTCACTTATAATGGAAGAGAATATACTGACTACTGCTTTTTGGCAGAGTTTTTTATACTGATGTGTGCAAAAGAGTAAGTATGTAAACAGAGAAAAATATTAAAACTTTCAATGTTAATCTATATTTTAATACCCAAGCATATCTTGACAAACTTTCAAATACAGAATGCATGAAACTCATAAAATATATATAAGTGTGATTGCATTACTGCTTCTAATTTATTTTCCCCTCAACGAAATTCTGTCTTTGAGTTCTTATTTATTATGCCTTTTATTCAATTGAGTACCTAGGCAGAAAATACAATAAAGCTTTGCTAATTTCATAAAATATTGAAACACTGACACTGAAAATAGAATTTCACTATCTTTATGTACTTCTGGGCCTATCTCACAATTTAATCTAATCACAAATTCCTAGTTAAGGAATGCATAATTTCCTAGATGCTTATTCTGATAAATTACACTCAGCATCTCAGAGAAAAATATTCGTATTCAGAAATAGCATTTTCACTTGTTCAAAAGTAGTCAAAGAGCTAATTCACAAAGACTAAGAGATTAAAGAGGACAACAAATGTGGTCAATGACTTGACATATTTCTTTTTTAGTGTGTCTCCTATCCTCTTGCAAGGTTTAGAATTGAGCTGAAATCTTGCCAAAGAACAAAGACTATTTCTGGGTGGTCAGGATTACTGGGGAAGCATCTGAAAACTTACTGTACTATCCTAACTTCCTAATAATCAGATCTCCTTCAGTGGCTGAGGTATACGGAGGTCTCCAAGTCAGCACACTCCTTCCTACAGTACAGAGGAGAAACTCCTTATTCTAAATAACTCCTCCCTCTAGAGGAACTTGACTATTAGTTTTCAGAACTCATATAACCTTTATGAAATCCTCAGCTATTGTAGAAAAGGATGAAAATAATTTCAGTTAAAATGCATGTATCTCGGGGTGCCTGGATGGCTCAGTGGGTTAAAGCCTCTGCCTTCAGCTCAGGTCATGATCTCAGGGTCCTGGGATCAAGCCCCGCATTGGGCTCTCTGCTCAGCAGGGAGCCTGCTTCCTCCTCTCTCTCTCTCTCTCTCTCTCTCTCTCTCTCTCTTTGCCTGCCTCTCTGCCTACTTGTGATCTCTGTCAAGTAAATAAATAAAATCTTTAAAAAAAACTGCATGTATCTCTCTTACCTTCTATCAAAGCTAGGACTTTAAAGACTTGCATATATATTATTTACCACCCTAAAGATGCTTTTAAAGCTCATATTCTTATTTTAATAGCTGGATTTGTTCCATGGTTCCTGATTCAGCAACCTTATCATCCAAACATAGAGAAGATGGTAAACAGAAGGAAAACTCAGGTAACAGTACATAAATAGGTGTAGTAGCAATATTAAAAGCTTCTTATTTTTTTTTCTCTGAGGGACAGGTCTTTATTTTGCCTTGTAATGCCTACATGTGATTGGTTTTTTTCCTTTCTAATATTATTTTTTAATGATGATATTGTTAGATTTATTTTTATTTTATTAATTCAAATAAATAACATATAATATATTATTTATTTCGGGGTACAGGTTTGTGATTCATCAGTCTTATATAATAGCCAGTGCTCATTACAACACATACCCTCCCCACTGTCCATCACCCAGTTACCCCATCCCTCTACCTCTCTCCCCTCCAGCAGCCCTCTGTTTGTTTCCTATGATTAAGAGTCTTTTATGGTTAGTCTCCCTCTTGGTTTCATCTTGTTTCATTTTTTTCCTCTCTTCCCCTAAGAGCTTCTTTTTCTTAAAAAGAAAAACAACGTATATGGGAAAAGGATATATACTACCACTTATACACAGAATCTATGAAATAAGGTTATTAGCTAGAACCAGAGCCTTCAACTTATTATTTCTTTTCCTCCAACCTGAACCATAATGACATGCAAATTCTAACTCTGAATAAAATATTATTATTGTCACATAAGAGTCTGAATTTTACTATAAAAGAATCATTGAACACTGCATCCAGGACTAATTATGTACTATCCAGTGGCTAACTGGACATAATTTTAAAAAAGCAACGGTGAGTAAGGGGGTAGCTTGTGTGTGGGAGGGAGGTCTGTGTCAGAGGAGTTAGACTGTGGAAAGGTAATGGTAATAAAAGTATAGCTGAAGGCAAAAAAAAAAAAGAAAGAAACATCAAAAATATCCTTTTTGATATTAAATCCATGTCAGTAGTCTTCCTTGTTTCTCTTTCCATTATGTTAACTTGATTTTGCAAACATTCTAGGAAGCAAAATATAGTCATCCTACTTAAAAACAAAAGCATACATATTATTCTCTAAAGGATATATCAATTCTTTTTGGGGGGTGTATATCTGATATATCCACATTTTATCAATCGTAATTATACACAACAAAAATAACTTTAAAAAAATGCTTTTCTATAGCATTTGTTCCAGGCATTTCAGACATTTTGCTTTGATGAAAAGTATGAGCAAATAAAACTGGCTGAGGTCTTTGATTTAACTTTGGCTTTTAGTCTTTTTTTGTTTATTTATATGAAAAAGAGATGAGACTTTTTTTTAAAGACTTTACTTAATTTCAAAGACAGAGACAGAGAGAGAGGGAACACAAGCAGGGGGAGGGGGAGAAGCAGGTTTCCCACCAAGCAGGGAGCCCCATGGGGGATTCATGACATGAGCTGAAGGCAAGCCCTTAATGACTGAGCCTGAGAAGATGAGACCTTTGATATACTTTTAAAAAATTTAAATAACCTAGGAGTGCCTGAATGGCTCAGTTGGTTAAGCATCAACCTTCAGCTCAGGTCATGATCCAGCGTCCTGGAATCGAGCCCCTCATTGGGCTCTCTGCTTAGAGGGAAGCCTGTTTCTGCCTCTCCCTCTGCACCTCCCCCATCTCATGCTCTCTCTCTCTCTCTCTCTCTCTCTCTCTTAAATAAAATATTTTGAAAAAGTTAAAAATAATCTAATTTTGAACACTGACTTTAATTTTAGAGCCTATTAAATAAATGGTGATCCCAGATATTAAAACCATAAACAGAACCAGAATCCATGGCTTCTGTATATTAAAACTCCATCCTAAAGCAATAAGGGGATTCTAAAAGTTTCACTCATATTTTAAAACACAGATTTGCATTAGTGTTTGGTTAATGGAATGACTGAGGTGTGCCTGGCCAGTTAGGTATCTGGATGTTCCCAAATCTGGCTCTGTGGTCCAATTCTCCCTGCCACTTACCATCACCTGATGGCTGTTGTCTACTTTGGTTTAGATGAGAATGAGAACAACTCCAGGTCTTAAGTCTGGCTGAGATTTCCAGGAGCAAGATCAAGATCTCAAAATGGGTTTATTAGTGTTGGTTTTGTCAACCCAATATGACTGGGAGAATACTCGGGATGAAGGATCCATTTTCTGTTTCTCTACATGAATTTTATTTTAGATTTAGTAGATAATTGCATATACCATGTATAATAGATGTCATCATCTGCTATTTTATACACTGTATCATACTATGTATGATGTATCAACTAGGTATGTATGTATCAACTATATTATAGTATAATATAAGCTGTATTATAGTACATACTCCATAAAATCTAATATTAATGTTATAATCTAAAAATACCTCGTATATAACCTTACATAGGTTAGTCTAATTTTAAATAATATCAAATATATATTATATACAGCATACTATGTATTATGCTATTTTATATTATAATTATCTGTTAATTTAGTAAGAAATTCAAGTGGAGGGAGAGAGCTGGTGATGTACATCAGATATACTGAAGATTTGTCAGCTATGTATCAGATATTGGGTATCTATCTATCTATCTATCTACTTAGCTACCTATCTACCTACCTATGTCACTGGAATATAAGTTTTAAAAGTATTCACAGAATATTTTGAGAGCTTATGTGCTCTGTGAAAGAGAAATCAGAGATGGACACTAAAGTAGTAAACAGACTGAATAAAGGAGTCTTGCAGTAACAGGGAAAGAAACTTGCATATAGAATGGGGCTCAGGTCTGAATACAACAAGGAAAAGTGGGGATTTACAGCCAAGGAGCAGAGTGGGGAGCTGGTGGAGAGAAAAATTACTAAAAGGGTAGTGTAATTCTTCTTAAACTGACCTAAAAGAATCTTACTGAAGACAGGACAGGATGATCACGTATCCCCTGGGGGAGGATGTAAGATGAAGAATCTGTTCAGATTTCAATCAGGTATCAAGCGTGGAGATTCTCCGTAAACTCAACAAGATTCTTGCTAACACTGGACTCTACAAGGATGGAGGCTGAAGTCCAAGGTCGGGCCTCGCTGAGAAGAGGGCTCAGAGAAGCCTCACTACGTGGCCAAAGAAAGAAAGAAAATCATCATATGCTAACAGTTCTCAGTGTATTTGGAATTACCTCACAGCCTCCTTCAAATTCAGGCTTTCAGAGCTACTACATACTGGACAATATTCCTCTATGACTGTTTGGTGTACAGATATTAACTTAAGAAATTTGGAACAATTTCAACTTAGGCAGATACCACAGATCTGGGTCTGAGTTGACCTACATTCTTGTCCTTGAATCTTTAGTCAGGTATCAAATATCAAGGAAAATATTCTAGTTCTTATTTCAATTCCTGAGCCATAACTCTATATCATTTGCTCTTCTCTCCCAGGCCTTCTCTTCATAGCATCTCGGTCTCATCCCTAGGGCTGTCCTCAATACTCAGTGCCTCTCTTTACATATTCACAGACTCAGGTCTCACCTTGAAACTGCTTTAAATCCATGATTGACTATGGATTGCCCTGAGCAATATAATTTCTGAACTAGAAGTCACAGGAAAAATGTGATAGTCTTTGGGTAGCAAAGAAAACACCAATATAGAGAGGAGGCCTAACTTAAAGCATTTATTATTTCCATATCAGCTCTCAGTACCTTCCACTTTTAAAGTCACTGGTCTCAATTCAGATCAATTTGCTTTAAAATTTGCTTTAAAATTATGCTCCATGCTCTTTCTCTTGGATACATTTTCAATCACGCAGTTTGACAAAAATATTGACAAATAAAATTGGACCCAGAACAATTTTCCAACATTTTCAAATCTCACCAAATATCAATGAAGAGTTTCCTTATAAAGGCTTTTCATAATTCTGAAAAGAAGAGCTAATGTAACATTGTGTGTCAACTATACTCAAATAAAAATAAGTTAAAAAGAAATTTTTCATAAAAAGAGTAACAGATAATTCTGTGCCATTTAAGCATCTCACTTAAGTGCTAATAAAGACATGCCTTTGAGAATAAAATCAATAAAAATTCTACTTACCACAGACTGAATTCAGGAAAACACACCTATAAAACCATGATATCTGCCAAAAGCAGATGCTTAAAACTGACCAGAATCAAAGCTTAAAGAATCCAAGAGTGACATTGTTTTACACAGAATGTAGGTTGTAAATAATATTTGATAAGATATTTAACAAAATTGCTGACTTTTCAAGCATACGTTAGAATATATCACTACAAATACTGTTGTGATTTTATATGCATGTGGGGTTTTATTTGTTTTTGAATTGATGTTAGATTTCCTTTTTTATTCAGCTCCAAGGTGATAAAATCTGTTCCTATTTTTCTCAGCATGGTATACTCAGTCCCACACTGAACCTAGCACAGAATATGCATTCAGTAATTACCTGTTGAATAAATAGACGCAGGCTTAACAAGAAAGGCTGATTTTATACCAGCTTTACTGGGGTATAATTGACATATGATATTGTATAAGTTTAAGGTATACAAATGTAAGGATTTGATAAACATATAAACTGCAAAGTGACAACCACAGTAAAGTTAGTTAACATATCCTTCACCTCACATCATTTTCATTTTTGTTGTTGTGGTGGTGGTGGTGCTGGTGAGCACATTTATGATATATTTTCTTAGCAGTTTTCAAGTATACAGTACATTTTTGTCAACTACAGTCACCATGTTGTACATTAGGTCCTCGGGACTTACTCTTCTTCTAACTAAAGGTTTGTGTTCTTTGACCAATAGTTCCTTATTTCCTCCACGCCCCACTCCTGGCAACTAGCACTCTACTCTCTGTTATAACGAGTTTGGCTTTTTAGAATCCACATATACGTGAAATCGGTCATGGAGTATTTGTCTTTCTCTAACTTAATTCACTTAGCATAACACCCTTTAGATCCATCTGTGTTGTTACAAATGTACTCAGAGGTGAGGCTGCTGGACACATGGTAGTTTTATTTTAATTCTTTGAAGAGCTTCCATACTGTTTTCCACAGTGGCTGCACCAATTTACATTCCCACCAACAACGGAGAGGTGTCTCTTTTCTCCACAGCCCTGCCAACACTTGTTGTCTCCTGTGGGGTTTTTTTCTTATTATTATTTCTCTTCAGCGTAACAGAATTCATAGTTTTTGCACCACACCCAGTGCTCCATGCAATACGTGCCCTCCATAATACCCACCACCTGGCTCCCCCAACCTCCCACCCCCCGCCCCTTCAAAACTCTCAGGATGTTTTTCAGAGTCCATAGTGTCTCCTGTGTTTTTGATGATGGCCATTCTGATAGGTGTGAGGTGATAACCTCATTGTGGCTTTGATTTCTATTTCTGTGATTGTTAGTGATGTCAGCATCTTTTGATGTATCTGTTGGCCATTTGAATGTCTTCTTTGGAGAAATGTCTGTTCGCGTAAGACCCTTGTCTATTTTTTAATTGGATTATTTTTTTTAAGATTTATCTATTTATTCGAGAGAGAGAGAGAGAGAGAGAGAGTGAGAGAGGGAAAGAGCATGGGAGTAGGAGGGGCAGAGTGAGAGAGAGAGAGTCTCAAGCAGGCTCCACCCTGAGCAGAGCTGGATTTCATAAACCTGAGATCATGACCTGAGCCAAAACCAAGTCAGATGCTTAACTGACTCAACCAGGTGCCTCTTAATTGGATTATTTTATAGCTGTTATTGCCATTGAACTGTATGATTTCCTTATATATGCTGGATATTAACCCCATATCAGATATACAGTTTGCAAATATTTCTTTCTACTCAGTAGCTTGCTATTTTCATTTGGTTAATTCTTTAGTTGTGCAGAAGCTTTTTTGTTTGATACAGTCTCACTTACTGACTTTTGCTTTTGTTGCTGATACTTTTGGTATAAAATCCAAAAAAACTGTCAAGACCAATGTCAAAGAATTTTTTTCCTATATTTTCTTCTCGAGGTTTTATTGTTTTAGGCATTACATTTAATTCTTTTTACTCCACCTTGAGTTAATTCTTACGAGTGGTAATAATGTAGGGGTCCAATGTCATTCTTTAGCATGAGAATATTCAGTTTTATCAACACCATTTATTGAGAGACTATCTTTTATCAATTGAGTTACTTGGCTCCATGTCAATATTATCTGACCTTTTATGTCTCAGTTTATTTCTGGGCTCTTGATTCTGTTCTTTCATTCTGTATGTCTGTTTTTAAACCAGCATCATACTGCCTTATTTTCAAGATTAATTTATTTATTTACTTGAGAGAGAGACAAAGAAAGAGAGGGTGCATGAATAGGGGAAGGGGCAGAGGGAGAAGGAGAGAAGACTCCCACTGAACGCAGATCCTGACACGGGACTCCACCTCATGACCCTGAGATCATGATCTGAGCCAAAATTGAATTGGAGGCTTAACCAACTAAACCACCCAGTCCCCGTACCATCATACTGTTTTACTTGCTACAACTTTATAATTTGGAATCAGGAAGTGGGAAGCCTTTAGCTTTGTCAAGATTGTTTTGGTTATCTGAGGTCTTTCATGGTTCTACATGAATTTTAAGACTTTTTTTTTGTTTCTGTGAAAAATTGGAATTTTGATAGGGATTGCACCGAATTATAGATTGCTTTGGTAAGTATAGGTATTTTAACAATATTAACTCTTCTGACCCATGAACACAAGATATCTTTCCGTTTATTTGTGTCCTCTTCAATTTTTTTCATCAATGTCTTACAGTTTTAGCGTATAAATGTTTCACTTCTTTGGTTAAATTCATTCTTGAATATTTTACATTTTTAATGCTACAGTAAATTGAATTGTTTTCTTTATTTTGTTTGCAGATAGTTCACTATCATGTACAGGAATAAAACTGATTTTGTATATTGATTTTGTATCCTGAAACTTCACTGATTTCATTTATCTTTCTTTCTTTTTTTTTTAAACTAGGTTCCATACCCAGTGTGGGGCTAAATGAGAGGCTTGCACTCATTACCCTGAGATCATTACTGCTGAGATCAAGAGTTGGATACTCAACCAAATAAGTCACCCAGGCACCCCTCATTTATCAATTCTAACAGTTTATTTGATGGAGCTTTTAAGATTTTCTACATATAAGATCAAGTCATCTGCAAAGAGAGATGATTTTACTTTTTACTTTCCAATTTGAGTGCCTGAAGGCCGATTTTCAATCCTTGATTTTCTTTTCGTAATCTAATAATATGCAGGTGCTCATGTAAATTCCATGAAAGATACTTCAAAATAAGTCGTAATTATAATGACAAAAAAATAAACTTGTGGAGAACTTAACTGTTTATCGAGCAACTTTCTACACTGTGAATCATACATTCCTCACCACAGGTATTAGTAGAGATATTAATAGTCATATTTTGACAAGGAATCTGAGGCACAAGATTAATCAGGTTGCCCCCCAGTTAGCCAACCCATGATAGAGCCACATCTCAAACACAGGTCTTTCTACTAAGATCATGTATAAATTCTATACTAAAAGTTCATCTAATTAAGGTACATTATAATATAAAAACAAATATTAAAATAATATTAACAATAAAATTACATAATGCACACACACTTGTTAAATAAGTTGATTTTTCACATTTTTTTCTGTACAAAATTCTAGCTTTATTGAGAAAATATTGAGTTTGAGACATTGAAAGCACAGCTATGACCTATTCGTGTGTGTATGTGTGGGGATGGTGTATGTGTGTGCACGTGTGTGTGCGTGTAGGGTGGGCAGAGTCTGGGTGAAGAAACAGACAAGCAACCTGGGCTAATAGTTTTAAATGGGCTATGCGCTATTTCTCAATGTCAAATTTTATGAGCAAAAATATCAAACAGTTGGACCATAAAATACTCTTCCTTATGGGTAGTATCTATATCTGTTTATGCAAATCTCACCTCCTGACCTGAAGTGAAAGATCCTGGAGGTCATTTGGTACCTGTGAAACATTAAATAGCTAGGAAGTACCTTGCTATAATAGGTACTCAATGAATGTTCACCTTCACAAGCTGCTCAACTTCAGAAAGTAAAAGTTAAAAAAAAAGAGGTAAGAATTAATAATGCTCCTGCAATCAATAGTATCAAAGTTTCAAAGAAACAGCTATAGTTTCAATAAATTCTCCTTTACTCCCCAGATAAATTATTCTAAAAACCCCTAAGAATAATGAAATATAGATAAGGAGTTCAAAACCCGTATGACATCTAAAAGCTTAATATACCTAGAGGGCTAAATTCTATCTTCTGAAATAACTTTTTTTTTAAGCTTCAAGTAGAACATAATCTCATTAAATGGCATAATGCAAAAGTGAACATAAAAGTTGTACAAGAGAAATATTAAGCACTTTCAGAAGAAATTAATGCTTATTGCTATAGTCCTTGATACTCCTCTCATCTCTACTTAAATGCTGTTTAAATGTACTATATACATCAAGCCAAGTCAGCCTAGTAATTTTTTACAAAATTCTCCCACTCAAAGTTTATAAAGATTTGACAATGACTTGTGAGTATTTTACAGAGATTTTTGAATGTTTTCAATGTTTAACTTGAAAAGAAAAAAATATAGACGCTCCTACATGACTGTATGAGCAAATGCTTCAAATCAGCTTCAATGGGGGATTTTAAATACATGCATATATTCTAACATCATTTTACAGAATACCTCTTTTCCCTGTATATCTCTGTACCAATTATGCAAATTTTTTCCAACTACATGAGGGCAGAACTCTTTAATATTTTATGCCTATGTGCTTAGACATGATGTACTTATGCTTTTCGATTACTTAGTAAATAGCTACTTAAATGTCAAAAAGTAAAGGGTTGATAGACTATGAAGAACTTAGAAAGGCAGCATCATTGAAGAGAAAAATGAACCGCATGCTGTGTTAGTTTGTTCAGGATGCCATAAAAAATTTCCACAGACTTGGTAGCTTTAAACAACAGAAATTTATTTTCTCACAGTTTCACAGGCTGTAAGTCCAAGAGCAAGGTGTCAGCAAGTGTGGTTTCTTCCGTGGCCTCTCTCATTGTCTTGAAGATGACTTTCTTCTCAATTGGGTCCCCCCACAGCCTCTCCTCTGTGCATGCCACCTCCCTGCTCCCATGGTGTCTCCAGATTCCCTCTTCTTACAGCGACACCAGTCAAAATGGATGAAGACCCACTCTAATGGCATTATCTTAACCAATCACTTCTTTAAAAGTTCTGACTCCAAGTACGCTAACATTCTGAGGGGCTGAGGTTTAAGACTTCAACATATGATTTTGGGGGGAATACAATTCAGCTCATAACACCTGCCAAGTTACTGTAACTGTAGCATTTCTACAAATTCAGATTAATACTTGGTAACTTCTCTATCTTCCATGTTAGAATTGCAGGGAAATCAAATAACTATTTGGACATTATTGTAATGATGTGATCGTTTGCAGAATCCAGCGGTACCTAGTTCAAGTTCTTAAATTTGAATATTAAACAAATGAGTTTACATATATGACTGGATATTTTTTACTTGTTATTTAAATTCTAGCTAGTTAACATACAGTGTAACACTAGTTTCAGGCGTATAACCAGATTTTTTAGAATAGTTATTAGGTATATTAGTAACTACATTATTTCCAGATAAGCAATGTAACTGCAACTTGTGTTTGGCCACAAATCTGGCCACTAATAAATTGAGTTTGGTCACAAATCCTGGTACTTGTCATTGGCGAAAAAACTGAGCCCATTCATCATTCATTTATTATCCATTTATGTTTAATAGGAGAAACATCCTGTAGTAGGAGTAATGGATTGAAGAAGAATTAAAGCATGACCTTCAAGAGGGTCAGACTCTAGTAAAGTCAGCTATGTAAGCAAAAATGTATTTAATCAGTGTTAGAAGTATGTAAGAATAGCATTGATGGCACAGAGGGCATGACTGATACGAACACGTGCAGAGATAGGAAAAGGCTTCACAGCACAGGTGTCAAGCAAAAGAGGTTTGAATAGATAGGAACTCAGTAAATTCCAGGAGAAAATTACACAGTTCAGACCTTTGTCCTTGTGTTTTAATCCCGTCATCCACTTCTTAAGTGACCCACCTCCCCAACTGTCTACACATTCAATGCCATCTCTAATAATTACTAAAGCCATGTTCTTTTCACTTGTTTCTATGCTACATGATTTATTAATATGCATTTCTTCCTGCAAGCCATTTAACTCCTGCTCTGGTCGACAAAAGACGAAGAGAAAAGGGGTCTGTAGAAATTTGTCTCCACCTGTTGCCTCACCTGTATTAATTCATTAGTTCTTGATTAACTGAAGGCTCTTTACAATATGTCTTTCCAAGGCAGTGTGGCTTGGTAGAGAAGTGAAATGAAAAGTGAAATGAACCAAGCTTTTGTCCAGAAAGTTCTAGATCTGAGCAATAACATCACCCATTTCTAATCTTCTGACCTTGAGCAAATAAGTTAAACTTGTTCAACCCCCACTTCCTCATTTGTAGCACATAAATGTCAATGATAAACTCAGCCTGGCTTAGCTGTTAATACATGAAAGCACAGAACACAGTAGGTGCCCCCGACCTCTAGAAGCACTCTCCTCCCACTCCTCCCCCTTTTCATTCTTACCTCCCACCTCTTCTCTTCATTTCTTCTGATACTGTCCTAAATTACCTATTTAAATAACCATTCCTTTCAGAAAAAAATAAATGCCAATTCCTTTCTAACATCGACATCCTCTCCCCTTCTGAACTCTATTTTCTGGAAAAATAGTGACAACAACCTTCCTGAAGTATCACTCGATTAATTCGCATCCCTTCTGTGAGGAGTGCAAATTCTTGTCCTAATTAGATCAAATACTCCCCATATCTAATTGCTTCTATTTCTCCCAGTATGGGAATTTGTATTCATAGCCCAACCATGAAAATGCATCAATTATTCTTCTTGTATTCAACTTCAAGCACTGGATCTTAGCAAGCAATGTGCTCATGAATAGTGACTGTCTAATAAGTTAAACAATGTATCCTTGCCCTCACTCAGATACATTGCCACAAAACATACCTCTTCTCCCTACCCATAATGTCTTTCAGAGTAAAACTTGCTGCAATTCAAACATGGGTCCTACTCAATTCTTGCATAGGGATTAGTTATTATCAGACCTGTTTGTATATTAGAATCATCTAGAAATCTTAAAAAACGTATATGGATGCCAGGGTTCAATGCATATTCAATTAAATCACTGGTGTTTGGGGATAGGTCAATTAATATTTTTTAAAAGCTCACTAGGTAATTCTAACATGCAGTCAGGACCGCGAACCTGTGAGTGGCAACTGCTTACATATGACTGGTGTTTGGGGCTTTAAACACCTTCATTTATGTTTATTGTTTCTCCTTCATTAATTATATTGTGGAACATAAAGACCATTTCCCTGTTTAGTTTGTCCAAGTAGTAGATACTTGCCTTTAGGCAAGTCATTTAACCTCTTATCACCATATTGTCCTGATCTGCAGAACTTAATGAGGTCTCCTACCTCCCAGTATAGCAGCAGGAATTAAATGAGGGTGTAGGTGGAAGATGGCAATAAAAAGAAGTCTACACAAATAATACATTATATATTAATAAAATAATTTTTAAAAAAGAAGTCTACAGCTGCTTAAGAATCAGCCACTGAAAATAAAATGCCCTTACTCCAAAATCACCTGCCAGAATCCTCTCCCTTAAAGAAAAGAAGGATGACATGCAGATGGCCTCCACCCAGGTTAAAAAAAAAAAAAGCAAAAAGAATAATCTTTGCTGAAAATCTAGACTACTTTCTTGGTCAGAAGAGGTGCAGATTTGTATTGCCAATTTACTTCGTAATAGAAGGAAATAAGTTAGTAGATAATATCAATATGGAGAAATATGCTGACAACAATTTACTGCTGACATTATTCTTAACACAATGATAAATAATGTATTAGAAGAGCAAGTAGGGTCTGAATTAATGCAAACTACTGTAAAATAAATGTACAGCTCTTGTAGAATCACTTCCCCGAGATTTAAGATGCACATAATATTAAAAGTGAAATATTTAAATTCAAAGGTAGAGCTCTCCAGGACTCTAGAACTTTTCAGTCTGGAGCTATTTCTGTACACCTGCATTTTTATAGAAAAGGATGAAATTGGAGGAAAAGAGCTTCCACACTGAAGAGTAATGTCCAAAAGCATCTAAACCTTAACACTGTAACAGCGGCACACCTACTGAACTCAGAGGTAGCAATGAGAAAACCTCCAAAATATATAAAAGACCCCAAAATTACATAACTTAAAAATAAAATAAGCATTAAAGAATTGGGTTTAACTATCCATTTCCTTAATTTCCTAACTGCATCCCCAGGAAATATTCCCTTATTCCCTGGATTTTTTTCCAGCAACAATAAACTTAGATCATCATTATAGTGACTGAAAAGATTTCTTATCAATTCATTCATTTGTAGCAGAAGAATCTTTGGGATTCTCTAGAGTCCCTTTGGGAACATACAGAACAAGTTTAGTACATGTTCTACATGGTAGACTTTAAATGCCTAATGACAACTCTTTCAATCCCCAAGAAATCTCTAATATATCTACAGTTTTTCACTGACACTCTATTCAGTAAAAACTGAATAGCAAAACTGGCATTAGAAAATAGTATCTAGTGGCATTCTATTATCTTCCTTCCACTGAGATTTGGACTATGGTGGGACCTAGATCCAATTTATCCAGAGTCAATAGAGATTAATGAGGGTGGAAGGGGGAAGAAACAACTTTAGATTATCCATTTGTAGTTCATCTGCTCTTGTAGTCTCTCACACAATACCTGGATGCTATATTCAGATCCAGTATCCCATGATGATGAAGGTTTTTGTCCTGTCATTTGATATTCCTTGATTCTGGTTTTTGTTAATCATTTTCATAGTCTTAACAAGCACTAATGTTTTCGTAATATTTTCCCTTTTCATAAACCTGCCAAACTTCTAGATGAAATCACTACATCATGAGCTATGAAAAATGTTACATTTCACAATTCACACTTTTCAAGTATAATTTAAGAGATTCAGTTGACTTTTGATTTCCTGATGAATTTTATGTAGGTAATATGCCAAAATAAAGCCACACACATAGTAAATAAATATATGTGTACATAAATATTATTATATATGTATTTTAAAAGACAATGTATCATTTTTAAATGGTTTGCTTTAAAAAAAAATTAACAATAGAATGCCATTTACAATTTTCAAAAAGTCTAATTCATTAACCTCGGATCTCAGCCTCACATAGACAACTGAACAGCAGATAAACTGACATGCAAAAGGTCACTAATAATAATTCACAGCTTATACTGTAGCACAGAAAATAAAGAAATCTGAAGACCACACACCAGGGGAAAAATAATATGCACCATGGTTCTCTGGACCATTATCAGGCATTTTCTAAAGGAAGACAAGTAAATAATGGGGAAAATAAATTTTCTCTTTTAGCCATTCTTTAGAAGTTTGATGTATTCATGTTTAAGTTTATGTAGAGGAAAAATGAGGCAATCTTTTTTTAAACAGATTTTTCTTTTTAAAAAGTTTCCAACTTTAACAGATTGGAACGTTAGTTTCATGGCGTCCACCCCAAGAGCCGTGCAACAGACTGTTTTTTATAAAGAACCCCCAGAGGACTGAATAACACACACCTTGTCTGTCATTCTGTTCCAATTATCATCAAATCACCAATCTGAGAAACATCTGATGTTAATTCCCTTGCAGCTCTAAGCTGTTCCTTTTCCCTTGAGATTGTCTATGGTTATATTTCTCTCACACATTCATATTTCTCATGGAATGACCTATATACTCCCAGCTGGCAAGGGAAAAGTTGCCTCTGAGGAGAGTATGTTATATAATATTATATCTCCAAGTTCTTGCAATATCAAAGGTCATGTAAAGGTATCTGTGATGCTAAATTTCCAAAGTTCCTGTTCAAACTTTTTATGTTAATGAATAGCTATATGAAGTGAGAAATACAGTGCATAAGATTCTATTTTCTGAAGTTCAAAGATCCTTTCTAATATGCATACTCACACACACACACACACACCTTATTCTTCGTTGATATGTTTTAAGGTTCCCAATGTTATTTCAACCATCTCAGTCCTTTAAAGCATTAAGCAATCCTCAAAGTTACTAATAACAAATTACTATTTTAACTGTTAACAAATTACTAAAATAATTTTTAAATTTTCCCTTTATATCATATTTCAGTAAAAGAGTAAGAGTATTAGACTAGAACCAGAAGTATGACCAAAGTCTAGTCCATATGTTAATTGATAAATATAATTAGGTATCATTTCTTTTCCTTCCCACCATTGAGAACTACAGAAATATACCTATTTAAAATGTGAATTATTTGGGGCACCTGGGTGGCTCAGTAGTTAAGTTTCCAACACTTGGTTTTGTCTCAGGTCATAATTTCAGGGTTGTGAGACTGAGCCCAGTGTGTTGGGCTCTCATGCTGTGTGGAGTCTACTTGAGACTCTCTCTCCCTCTGCTCCTTCCCCAACTCCATGTGCACTCTCTCTAAAATAAATAAATAAATAAATAAAATCTTTAAAAAAACAAAATGTAAATTATCTGTCTTTAATACTCATCCCAATGCCAGAAAATCAAACATTATTATTTTCCTATCCAGGAAAGGATAAATTTAAAAAATAAACAGCTTTATTTTGTGCATTTTTAATACCTACAAGGAGTTAGGAGTTCTTGTTCTATTCACTGCTTGATACCTTAGATGAAGGAATATCTTATTTAAGAATGAGGAGTAAATATCATCTATCTTTTTGGATATCAAAGTAAATTTGGCGAAAAATGGAGAGAATTTCAATTTAAAGAAATGTCTACATGAGACTTCTACTTTTGGTTATGATGGAATAGCTTGACATACCAACAATCATACTGAGAACAACAAAAAGCCTATTAAACACTGTCTATTAATTGATTAATTAATCAATCACTTTTCACCATAGAAATGCTGAGTCAAATATGAATCTGGAGGTTAAGATTCCGAAAAATGGACTCAGAGATTTGACTACACTCTATACTCTGTCTCTAGAGCATTTGCCAATTCTTGGTATGAATCCAGGCCAGATTCATGGAGTCATAAACAAGAAACCTTATGAAACCCATATTTCCCAGACTGCTGTAACAAATTACTATAAACTTGGTGCTTAACACAACAGAAATTTTTCTCTCACACTTCTGAAGACCCAGAAGTCCAAAGTGAATGTGTCAGCAGGCCCGTGTTCTCTATAGAAGCTCTAGGGGAGAATGGGTTCCTTGCTTATTCTAGCTACTGGTAGCATTTGCCATTGCTTGACACATGGTCACATAACCCTCTAATCTACTTCTGTCTTTTTACATGGCCTTCTCCTCTCTGTATCTTCCCCTTTGGGTGTCTTTCTTCTTCTCTTCTCTTGGATAGTGGGATAGCATTTAAGGCCCACCAGATATAATCCAGGATTATAACCTCATCTCAGGATCCTTAAATTAATCATATCTGAAAACACACCTTTTTTTCATCCAAATAAGATAACATTCACAGGCTCCAGGGATTTAATGCAGATATCTTTGGGGGAACCATTTTTCAGCCTGCCACAAAACTCAAGGAAAACACTAAAAATAAAATAATCGATGATCTCACTCAGAAAAGCAGAATCCTTAGAAGAAAACTGTACTTTGTAACATAGAAATTAAAAATCTCTTTTCTTCAAAAGGCAATGTTACGAGAGTGAAATTACACAATACACAATGGGGAAAAGACTGTGTGAACAAAAGAAGCCATGTCAAAAATATATTGAGAATCAAGTACCCTTGGAGATCAGCAAAACAGTGGGGAAACCAACCAAGAAATTGGCAAGGCTTAGGAACTTCACAAAATAGATAAGCAAATGGCTGACCAGGGTATGAAAAGGGCTCACTATCTTGAATATTCAATCACAAAGGAGATACTGCTACTTTCCCCCCTGAGTGCCTACATGGAAAAGACCAACAGCACCCAAACTGACAAGCGTATGTCGCACCTAGGACTCTCATCCACTGAAGTTAGAATCCTTGCTGGGACAGCCGTACTGAAAATGGAGGCATGCACACCAGATGACCTAACAGTGCTGCACGGAGCTTTAAATGCAAAAAAGATACACGCAAAATGACCATCAAAATACAATGAATAAATAATCTATCACATTCAAACAACGGAATGCTATTTTGTGAAGAAAGAGAACTACGTGTAAAATATAATGTTGAAAGACAACAGTTTATTTCCACATAAATTCCAAAAACCAGGCAAAGTTAGACTAGGATGGTACAAGTCAAAATAATAATTAGCTTGGACAGTGTGTTTCCCTGAGATGGGACATAATGAGGAATGCTGGGGACTTAGGAATGGGCAATTTCTTATATGTGTACTGTGTACATGTATGATATATATTTTACAAATTCTTCCAGGGAACATTATGATTTCTATGATTTCTATGTATATATTTTGAATATATATGTACATGTATATATTATGCTTTGTATATATTATACTTTATAAAATTATTTTTAAAATAAATAGGATAAACTCATTTTAAAAATCAGTTCCTAATAAACCAAGAAATAAAAATTTGAACACTTTGAACACTCAATTTAAGGCATTTACATAAATTTTATGTGTAAAATGCCACAATAAAGTAGACTCAAAGGAGATTTAAATTGAAACTAATGATTTAGTTCTCTTACCAACTGAAAAAGCACTTAAAGAACAACCAAATCATACCCAAATTGGGGTGAGAATGACTAAAGTATATAGGAATACACAAGAAGAAAAAGGCACCTCCATATTCCTGAATAATTTACAGCCATCACAGAGTAATTATATATATAATTTGAGTAGAGGAATTTGAATGTCCTGGATTTACACTATTTGAAATTAACAATCAAAAGAATGGATGACATTAGACCCCCTCAGTATTCCAACAAAGGTATATTTATCTATCTATCTGAAATATCTAAGGGAGAATGCAGTGGTACAGATGTAAGAATTTGAGTAAAGGGCAAACCACCAGACTGAAAAATATTCAACTTTCCAATGCTCCTTGGAGAATTAAAAAGATATAATTATATGAAGATTCTGCAACAGGCAAGTCAGATTCTGAGATTTCTTCCTGGATCTCAATTGTGTCTCTAGAAGTATTTGGACACCAACATTGTTTTCTCATTATCATTCTAGCTACGTGGCCTCTGGAAAAGATTTTACACTATCTTCATATTTTTCATTTTCTCTATTAAAACCCATTTCCAAGTAAAGTTCAAACGTGTAATGCAAGAGTCCCATATCTGCATATTTCCCTTAGTTAAGCAAAAATAAAAAACAATTTTCAAAAATCTGAGGGAAATAAATTATCCTCACTTATCAAAAGCAAAGATACAATATGCTATGTTTATTCTCAACATTCTTTTAGGGATATTCATCACAGCATGATTTTTTTTCCCCCTCCACTACATGGAATTAGTATTAGAATTAGCTTTCACTGTCCTTTCAAGATGATCACTACTAAAACCAAGTACATAAGATCCTTTGGATATCAACTAAAAGGAATGAGCTAAAACACCTACATTTCAATACATGACAAATGTAAATGTATATGCATATGTACACATGAAAAATGTTTTGAAACCTCAAGTTAATAATGTTAGCAAGCCAAGCTTTGTTGATTATTGAGACTAGAGACAGGGGCTGAATGAGGAAGGGGTTTATGAAGGGGAACTTTTAGTTTTGATGTTGTACATATCTTTATTTTTTTAAGTATTTAAGTATTAAGTGCTTTAACTTGTATAGTACATAGTCTTAAAGTTATAAAAAGACTGGAAATATCATCTTCTCTTTTAATATATTTCCTACGAAAGGAAGAAAAATGAAAATAAATACCTGGGGGGAAAAAAGCATCGTTCTTAAAAAATTTTCACCATTGCCAGTGAAGAGCTACACATTGAAAGTTGTATAACACAACTCACTTGTAGAATGGGAGGGCGTAGTCATTATTTATCCAATTATACTGTAGACCACAAAAGACTGCTCTGGCGAAGCTCTGTAACTTAGGTCTGCCCACTACTGGAATAAAGAGTTGCCCTAATGCCGTCCGTTCTTTTCATTGTTCATTTCAAATAGATAATGCAAAACCAGCAAATCCCTCTACTCAAAGATCTTAGGTGAAACTATGACAACAGTCTCCCAAAGGCATCCTAAAACTCAAATAATAAAAGCAAAAAATTAATAGTAAGGTAATTTAAATTTTTAGTCTAGGAAAAAAATAAAAATGCCTTCCAAAATATTTTTCATGTATAACTGTTCACCTACCAATAAACCTACTATTACATGGATCATTCTATCGCAGAGGAAAGGTTTAGTGTTGAGCATACAACCATTTAATGAGAATCTGCAGAAATCAGGACTTAATCAGGAAACAAGTTCCAATTTATACATAAAGAACCCCTACCTCCAGCCTTTTTCTAAACATTTTTACCACACAAAGAATGTATATGCAGTGGAGGGGAAGACAGCATTATTTGGTCATCACCAAGATGATTGAAAGTAGCACCTGAAACTCTGAGCCCCTTTTTCCAGAAGGTTAAGTGGTTGAAAGTAGCAGCAGAATTGTCTTGAAAGTAGAGATTCTAAAAGCTTGGGGAAATGTAGAGGAAATGTGAACACTACAGGTAAGTGTTTTTCCATTTACTCTCAGTAAGAAGATTTTAGTTAAACGTAAGTCATTCTTCTCTAAATGTCCTGATATACCCTTCAGAGGTTTAGGCATTATGTTACAGGTTACACCACTGAAAAGATTATAAGGAGAAAACGTTCCTTCTCAAATTCTCCTTTTGCAACTGGGGGAGAGAGGCAGGCAGCAGAGAGAGGAATCCCAGAAGGAAGAAAACAAATGAGGACAAGAGAAATTCATTCAGCCCATTGATTTCTGAACCCATCACACCTCTGAAGAATTTCTGATAAATGACTATATAGATTCATTAGTATTTCCACTTTTCTTTTTTCCATGTGGTAAAGAAATGATGAAAAGTAGGAACTAAATAATTGAAGAGTTGGCAAGCAGAAAGACTGAGTACAAACAGAGGCATAAAGGACGTACTTGCTACTCCTTGAAAATAAAAACTGAACTCTCTCTCTCTCACACACACACACACACACACCACGCATATGGATGCATGTGTGTATCAGTATGTGTTGGATAGGAAATGACCCAAGTCATGTGGTTGATAAGAGGATTCAAGTGGCTATCAATACCTGTGTAGACATGGTCTTACTCTCATTCACATAATGGGCATTTCTCACACAAAGGGAATCACACATTTTCATCTTTCACATACAATGTGTACTACGTGTTCTGAACAAAGGCTGATGACCTAAGATTATGGGAAGAGAATGCTGAGACTCTGTCAGTGATGTTCCCAAGCAGCCAAAACTTCCTCTTGCCCTTTCTGGTTAGAGCATTTCTGAAGTATTTCTGAACTGCCAGCTGTACTCCATATGTCCGTAGTTCATCTTCCCAAAACTTATGACTTACTTTGATATCTCCTGCTCAAATTTTCAATAGCTCCCCATTTCATAATGTCCAAACTTCTCTCTCTACAGAAGATGGTCTGTTTTTCTGCTGAATGCTTTCTAATGGGCACATATTTTGGTAATTTAATCTTTATTTCAATGCATTTTTCATTATTTTACATGATTCCATACTGCTAGATATTACCCCCCAAATTCATCTGTCAAAACCTAATCCCTAATGTAATGGTGTCTGAAGGTGGGGCCTTTGGGAAGTGACTAGGTAATGAGGGTGAGTCCCTCATGAAAGGGATTAGCACCCTCATAAATAGACCCCAGAACTCTCTTGCCCCTTCTGCCACATGAGAACAGAGACAGAAGTCAGCTACCTGTGAACCGGGAAGCTGGTCCCCACTAGACCATGACTCTTTTGGAGACCTGATCTTGGACTTTCCATCCTGCCTATAGTGTTCTATTATAGCTGCCTGAATGGGCTAAGACATACACTTCCATAAAAGTTACCAGAATAAAACAAAGTATTCCTGCATGCATTTTTCAGTTTTTAAATAAACAATTTATTTGGTAGAGTTTTAGATCCACAAAAAAGTTGTAAATATAGTATAGAGAGTTCCCATATATTCCAAATCCCACTTCTATTATTGACATCTTACACTGGTATGGTATTTTCATTCACAATTTAATGAGCCAGACTGATACTTTATCACTAAGTAAATTCCAACAATTTTTACAGACTGCCTTATTTTTTTAACAAATGACTTTTTCTGATCCAGGATCCCATTCAAGGTACCACATTACATTTAGTTACTATGTCTCCTTAAGTTCTGGTTGGTTATGACAGTGTCCGAGATTTCCCATAGTTTTGCTGGTTTTGAGGAGTGCTAGTCAAGTATGTTATAGAATATTTTTCAATTTGAGCTTGGCACTTTTCTCATTGTCTAGATAAGAGGTTATGGGTTCAGGGGAAGGAGACAAAGAAAATACCTGCCTAATTACTTCATATCACGAGTACATACTACGGAAGATTACGTTTTTTGCTCCAACTGTTATAGCTTTGACCATTGTGAGCCCTTTCAGGTACATCTGTTTTCTTCTGACATACACACATCTTTGTGTATGTGTGTAAAAGAGGCTGTTTCACACTTTCTCACCTTCGGGCACTACTACAAGACATTCCAGGCTCATTATCCCCCAGTCTTATATCTTATTCTTCACCATTTTTCCAAGAAGCCTGGTGCCTTTAATTGGAGAATGATATTAGAAATTAATTAAGGTCTGGGTGCTAGGTGTAGTTCACTGCTACTGTGATGACATAGCTCCTAGGTCCTCTCAGCTGACAAAACTAAGAAATATATGAGTATCTAGTAATCTATGTAGACACATATCTGTAGATATTTCCATACATACCCATTTGTTAAAGAAAACGTAAGTTCATACTGATGTCTCCAAGTTTAACCTACTATTACATGGATCATTCTAGCTTCCTCCCTTTCTTTGTCCATAAACTTCTACTCCAACAATGAAACATCTGGTTCCCTCCATCCACCATCTATTTATGTAATAGTTCAATGCTAGTATACACATAGAGTGGTTTCAGAAGTATTAACCTGCACCCCTCCATTTAGAAAACAAGCTCATCACTTGGGAACTGCTTATCCATTGCTCTTTTTGCCTGTCGTCTATACTTTCCAGTCATTTCCAAAGTTACGTAAGTCAGTACCTTTTCTGCCCACAACCTTCTGTAAAGTCATTTCAGACATTTCAATACAGTTAGATTATTTTATCACCATCTGCTTTCCATCCTAGGATCCTTAATAATTATAATTTTCCCTATGGTTTTCAGTAAAATTTTCTCTTTATCCATGGTTTTCCTGTAGTTTTAATATGATATACCTGAGTGTTTATGCTGTTGTCTGTGTGGGCTATTTATTCTTGACCATCCTAAACTGCTCCATTTTTTCTTTCTTCTATTGCTGCCAATTACATGCATGTTATACCTTTTGAAATTGTACCTCAGTTCTTCAATGTTCTGTTTCATCTTTCTCATTCTTCTTTTTTCCTCTTCTCATTTCATTTTGGGTATTTTCTATTGACCTATCTTCACGCTAACTGATTCTTTCTTCACTGTGTCTGGTTTATTAACTGAACCATCAAAGGCTTATTCTTCATTTCTGTTATAGTGATTTTTATTTCCAACATTTCCTTTTGATTTTTTCTTATATTACCCATATGTTCTTCTTTTTTTTTTTTTAACTTGGGTTATGTGAGTCACCATACAGTACATCATTAGTTTTTGACATAGGGTTCCATGATTCATTGTTTGCATATAACACCCAGTGCTCCTTGCAATACGTGCCCTCCTGGTGATACCCATCACCCGGCTCACCCCATGCCCTCATTCTCTTCCCTTTTAAAACCCTCATTGTGTTTCCCAGAGTCTATAGTCTCTTATGGTTTGTCTCCCACTTTGTTTTCTCCCCCTTCATTTTTCCCTTCCTTCTCCTAATGTCCTCCATGCTTCCTTACGTTCCACAAATAGGTGAAACCATATGATAATTTACTTTCTCTGCTTGACTTATTTCACTCAGCATAATCTCCTCCAGTCCCATCCATGTAATACAAATTTGGGTATTGCTTCAAGATCAAAAGCTTCTGCACAGCAAAAGAAATAGTCAACAAAACAATGAGGCAACCCACAGAATAGCAGAGGATATTTGCAAATGACACTACAGACAAAGGGCTGATACCCACCTGTTCTTACATGTTGTTACTTTTTCTACTAAAACACTATTAAACATTTTAATCATTATTGTTTTAAATTCCATGTCTGGTAATTCCAACATCTGTGTCACATTTGACTCTTGTTCTTATAACTGTTTTGCCTCTTAAGAGTGTGTTTTCTCTTGTTTTAGGTATTCCTTGTAGGTTTTGCTGAAAGTTGGACTTATCATACCAGCCAATAAGAACTGAGGTAAACAGAACTCTATTATATGGATTGAGGTTAATCTGAAGAAAAGTTAAGCTGTTTTTTAATTTTGGTGATAAGTATGAATATCAGAAGCTTCCAATTCTTCCAATGCCTTTGTTTTTGTCTTGACTCTGGGCTTACCCATACATTCCTCCTTGGAGAGAATCTGCTTTTATTACCCCTTTGAGTTGTAATGTACTGTTATTATAATGGAAACCTGTTGATGTGATGGTAAGGTCCACTTTATAATCTTATAACCAAATCTCAGTCTTTTAATGGCCTTGTGTCTTAGGGCTGTGACTTCCACAGTGTTTCTATAATGCTATATATCTTTTCCTCCCTGCCCTCTCTCCTTTTCCCTCTCCTGAGCATTCCTAATCTATTTCCTCTTCTGACTTAACTCCATCCCTATTAGCTAAGGAGGGGTAGAGTAGGGAGGACTTCCCTTCCCCAGGCTGGGATAAAGTTTTAGATTTAAGTTCTGATAAAGTCCTTTCTCAGGGAGAGCAGAACTTTGTGATAAAGGAGACTTAGTATATTTCATAATTGCTACTCTTCCCCTCTCCCCGCTACTGCAAAGGGGATCTTTCTACAATTTTCACCATGAGAACCTGGTGGGGTTCCTGAAGGGAAGGCCCAGGAAAGCGTGGGCCCATTTCCTAAGACTGTAGCCCCTCAGGTTGCTCACTGTCAAGTTAGCCCACATTCTACCTCTAGCAATTTGACAAAATTGCTATTTACGTGTTTTTTATTTATGGTTTCAGCAGCCTCTGCTCAATGTGTACAGATCTCAACAGTGTATTTCTGTAGATGCACCTGTCTCTCCAGATGTTAGGATGTCACTTTGCTCTGAAGTCTTGATTCTCTGATGGGTCCAAGAAAATTGGTTTTTAGTTCTGCCAGCTTTTCCTTAGTTGTAAATATGTAACTGAAGTCTTTCAAGCGCTTAACATGTTGGGATTATTTGTCTGTCTATCTATCTGTCTATCTATCTAATCATCTATCACATCTATCATCATTATACTGATATCACCAATTGTAAACCAAAACCACAATGCTCATTCCATAGTTTCTCCTTTTCAGATCTGAAACTCACTTCATCAACAGTGCAAAACCTGGCTCAAAGGATAGTGAATAACAAGTTGTTTTAGAACTGCTAAACCATGCTTTCACAAAGAAAACTTTTTATGACAGAATTGGAGTTTAATATTTCTTTAGAATGTTTTGGTTTGTTTTTCTGTCTTTTGATGAAAAGCGTATGACCCAAACATTCTTTAAAATTTACTTGAGGGGTGCCTGTGTGGCTCAGTCTTGGTTAAGCATCTGCCATAGGCTCAGGTCATGATCCCAGGGTCCTGGGATGGAGCCCCACATCGGGATCCCTCTGCTCAGTGGGGAGTCTGCTTCTCCCTCCATCTCTGCCCTTTCCCCATCCTACTCACGCTCTTTCTAGCTCTCAAATAAATAAATATTAAAAATATTTAAATATAAAAATATTTAAAAATAAATATTAAAAAATAAACTTAAAATAAAAGTTACTTGAGTTGATTCTCCTATCCCACCTCAACTTATGGTGACTATGTTTATTCATTTTAAATACAATTCAGTTAATTTCTTTCTATTTGATTTTGCTTTAACTCCATATCCCTCTTATTATTATGGGTTTTATTTATTTTCCATTGCTTTTTAAATTTATTTTTGAATATATGAAACATTACCAAAGCTCTAAAAATCAGGTCTGTGAAAATGGCCAAAAGGGCCATTTTCTACCACACTTATTCCTAATTCCTTCCATCTTTTCCATTCAATTCCTACTCACACAGTATAGGTAATTAATTTTAAGCTCTAGATTTTCTTTTGTTTTTCTTAATTTTTCTTACACAAAAAGTAGCATAGTATACTAATATTTATGTGCTTTCCATCTTTAATTTCTTTTTAAGATTTTATTTATGTATTTGAGAGAGAGACAGTGAGGGAGACCATGAAAGGGGAGAAGGTCGGAGGGAGAAATAGACTCCCCGTGTAGCTGGGAGCCTGATGCAGGACTTGATCCCAGGACTCCGAGATCATGACCTGAGCAGAAGGCAGCTGCTTAACCAACTGAGGGTCCCAGGTGCCCTGCATCTTTAATTTAATAATACATCCTGGAAATAAGTCTATATCACTTCAGTGTGTGGACGCACCATAGTTCATTCAACACTTTCCACACAACGCCTCTCCTGTGGATGAACATTTACATTATTACCAGTGATTCGTACTGGCAAACAATGCCACAGTAAATAACCTTGCTCATGTATCTTTTTACACTATAGGAGGTATATTTTCTTGGTAAATATATGTAAAGAGGGTAAAGTCAAATAAAAGTATAAAAGTGTACATAATTTGTAATTTCAGTAGATACTTCTCCAAATTCCACTTCATAAAGGTCAATATCAATTTTTATTCCAATGACCAATATGAAGGGATGCCTGTTTCTCCCATTTCACCAAGAGAGTATGTTGTTATAATGTTTTAACATGTGCTAATCTCACAGGTGAGAAAGCATATTTCAGTACAGTTTTCATTCATACTACTATGAGTAAAAGTGAAAGAATCTGATATGCCTAAAGGCCATTTATATATGTTTTTGTGTATTATCTATTCATGCTTCTTCAAAAATTGGTATTGATATTTTTACTCTTTCCCCCATTTTTCAAAAAAAAAAATCCTTTGTATAGTAGGTATATTAACCTTTAAGCTATGAGATGCAAAATAAGTAATGACTAGGAAGAAATAACTCCTTAATTAGAAGGAATTTTAGAAGAAGTGAATTTGTGATGAGCACTGGGTGTTGTATGGAAGTGCTGAATCACTACATTGTACATCTGAAACTACTATTACACTGTATGTTAACTAATTGGAATTTAAATAAAAACGTGTAAAAAAAAACACAAGAAATTATTTGGTAAACCTCTATGCAAATAAATTTGAAAATCCAAATGAAATGGATAATTTCCTAGGGAAATACGTTTACCAGTATTGATGTCATTAAAAATAGAAAGCATCAACAGATCAACTTTCCTAGAATAAATAGAGAAGGTAATCATGGAACCATACCATGCCAGGCCCATATGGTTTCACAGGGGAATCATTTCAGCCTTGAAGGATCAAATTGCTCTATAAATGGCTACAGAATATAACACTGAAAACTAAATCTAGTAAAGACTAGTTAAATTGGTACAGAATATAAAAATATGTTTAAACATGAAAGCAGATATTCTAAATAAAATAGTATTGAACAAAATCCAATACCATATCAAGAAAATAATACACCATGGCCAAGTGGCCATGGAAAAGGAAAGGAAAGCAAGGCTGGTTCAATATTAGGAAATCTATTTATGCAATTCATCATTTGACAAAATTCTACATGCATTCCTGATTAAAAAAATATATAAGAAAGTAGGAGTTGATGAATACATTTTTTTTAAAAGATTTTATTTATTTATTTGTCAGAGAGAGAGAGAGAGCGAGCACAGGCAGACAGAGTGGCAGGCAGAGGCAGAGGGAGAAGCAGGCTCCCTGCTGAGCAAGGAGCCCGATGTGGGACTTGATCCCAGGACGCTGGGATCATGACCTGAGCCGAAGGCAGCGCTTAACCAACTGAGCCACCCAGGTGTCCCGATGAATACATTCTTAAAATATATTTACCTTAAGCTTAAAGCTAGCATCTTTCTCAGGGGGTGACACAAATGATGTCTCCACTAGGATCAGTTAAAGGCAAAATTTCTGACTGCCTGAAACACTATTCATCAATAATGTAATATCCAATGTATTTAGACAAGAAAAATTAATTATTTGGATAAAAAATGAATAAGGACAAGTAAAGCAATATTTTTTTGTGGGGATTACATTATTGTATACTTGGAAAACCCTAAAGAATCAATGGTAAAATTAACTCTAAGGATAAAAGGATTCAATGAAGTAGCAAGCTATAAAATTAGCATAAATCAATAGTTTTCAATTACACAGAAAATATTTAATTAGAAGATACAAAGAGGAAAAAACACCATTTACAACAGCAACAAAAGTGTGAAATATTTAAGAAAAATTTTAACAAGAAATGTACAAAACTTATATGAGGAAAATATTAAAACACTCCTGAGAGACATAAAGGATTACTTGAACATAGGCTCTTTGCTGGAAGAATCAACATTATAAAGACAGAAGTTCTCCCTCAGTTAATTCACAAAATTAATAAAATCCAAATAAAAATATATACTTTTTCTCCTCATGCAGCATTAATCTCTCTAAGGCTGCTTGTTCAGATGAAGCATGCATTGTTTAAGTCTCTTCCCAGAAATGAAAGCTCTGAACTGGAGAGCACTTTTCATTATGCTCATACACAGGGTGATTTTTTTTTTCTTTCTTGTGGTGGCATTAAGAAAGTTTTAGGTCTGCTGATAACTTTCCTGCCCCCCCCTTTCCTACAGGGCAGCCCTCTCTCCTCACCCCTTAGGTACCCTTGCACTTCCTGAAGGCAGGCAGTGCTAGAGATAGCTTACTGGATTTGATGTTTACTTTTCTACTTCGTGTAATTGTGAGTTTGGGTCCTCCCTGTCTTCTACTTATGCTAATGTTGTGGGTTTGGTATAGTTGTATTTGTTACTCTCATTTTTCCTTCTTGGAGAAGTTGGGAATATCCATTTTAGGTGACCCGCATTGCACTGGCTGTTACCTCATTTAATCTTTTTTGGAAATCTGGGAGGTAGACTATTAACCCATTTCCTGATGGGAAAGCAAAGGGTGAAATTCACACTCATCTAATGCATACCTAAAGAGACCAGGAGGAAGAAAGTAGACACTTGGGAGTCATACTGAGGATGCACTAGTTTGCTTCTGTGATCTGCCATTTAGGTCTAAGAAATGATTGATGCTTCAAGGCCTGCAGGCCATAAGTCTTGTATGCATCTCCTATTCTGTGGCTTCTGGGTTTCATATCCTAGGTATTATAATTAGCACTTCTAAACAACAAATTCTTGATTTTATAGGAATCTGGTCTGTTTACAGAAAGTCTAATAGCAGGCTTATCCTTAAGGATACCGATAAGGTGGGGCTCGGTACTGCCAAGGGTATTGGCAGCCATTCCTTCCCTTCATAATCTGGGTCTGCTCCTCAAGATGCTTTCTCATCAGTGAGATCTGTCATGTCACTTCTTGTTTTCATTTCACAGTCCTTTCAAAAATAAGTAACAGGGGCGCCTGGGTGGCTCAGTGGGTTAAAGCCTCTGCCTTCGGCTCAGGTCATGATCCCAGGGTCCTGGGATTGAGCCCCACATCGGGCTCTCTGCTCAGCAGAGAGCCTGCTTCCTCCTCTCTCCCTCTGCCTGCCTCTCTGCCTACTTGTGATCTCTGTCAAATAAATAAATAAAATCTTTAAAAAAAAAAAAAGTAACAAACGCTTACATACAACTCAGCTTACACACATACACGAACGTCCAGGGGTATGTGTATGCACATATACACACACATGTGCACAATGCCTGGGCTAACATGGGTACTCATCAGACTGCTGGATTGTAGAAAGGGCTGGTAAGTTGCGGGAGAGGGGGTAGACTATGGAGGGACACTAGCAATGTGGCACTAGCAACCCAGAGTAACCTATTTTAATACTTCCACAATCAGCACATTCCCTCTGAAAATCAGCCATGTAAACATGCACACAAATGCACTCACACAGTCACACAGATGTATAAACAAAAGATTTCCTTTCAAAACTACGGAAAATACATCAAGATCAGACTTCAAGGCAACATGCCCAAAACTTAGCTTAATATAAAGACCTCGCTGGACGCCTCGGTGGCTCAGTTGGTTAAGCGGCTGCCTTCGGCTCAGGTCATGATCTCAGCATCCTGGGATCGAGTCCCACATCCGGCTCCTTGCTTGGCGGGGAGCCTGCTTCTCCCTCTGCCTCTGCCTGCCACTCTGTCTGCCTGTGCTCGCTCGCTCTCTCTCTGACAAATAAATAAAATCTTTTTAAAATAAATAAATAAATAAATAAATAAAGACCTCACACAGCATTTTCTATGGTTCCTCATTCTTTGTCCCAGGTTTTCCACAGCTGAAGGTGAACAAATACTTATTTTCCCTTTAAGGTAAAATGATTTTAATGTGCATTTACTTAATTAACAAGACTTATTAGATGCAAAATATATATTACATGAATAGAAGCATGCAGTTACAACAAGAAGTGTGAAAGTAGCGTGCAAATGACATAGATGTTTCTTATTCATGTGGCAACTGGAAACTCTCACTATTCTGGAAAAATGCCCATTGCTTTTCTGCTTTTAAGCTTTGCTTTCACAATTCTTTACACTTCGAATCTTTTCTCCAGCTCTTACTTCTCTTCTCCAGTATCCAAATCACTCTAATGCTTTGAGTCTCTTTTCAAGTACCACCTTATCTAGAAAGCTCCTGTACCCCAACCACAATGGCCAGAAAGGCATTTGAGATTGATCACCAACAGCCCTTGAACTACTCTTCCCTTAGGACGTTCCCCTGGGGGAAAAGATCCCATTTTGGAGTGCATCTTGTTCACATTCTACACTACAACAGTTCTAGAGTATATTTTATGCATCTTCCTATATCCTAGAACACATCTGCATGCCCTCACTATGTTTTGTTGAATATACACATGTGACATAATGATACCACATTATTTATGATATAGCCATGGTCAAACTGGAATAAATGTTGAAAGTTGCAAGGGCTTTCCCCACCCCATCTCTCGCCCCCACTCTCTGCCCCACTCTGTGGTGAATCCTTCAATCCCAAGAATTCCGTGGGAGGTAAAAACCCACAAAACACAAATACTGACAGCAGCAATTACTCTTCCGAGAATTCATCCTAAGGAAAGCATAAAGATTCAGTTGTACAATATTCATCCATAATGCCCCAAAGAATAGAACATCCAAAATATCCAACAATAGGTGACACCTTAAATAACTTATGGTGCATTTGTCCTACGGTACACAATGAACCCATTAAGAAAATGATAACGTGCTCATATACAGTGGAGATCATTCTGCAGTATGTCTGCTATAGTCCACATCTGTACAACTAGGGCTGTGTAAGACCATGCATGCATCATAGTGGGGGCCTATCTGGGAGACAGTTAACCAAATGAGGGGGCAAGAGAGAGCTTCCTAGAGGAGACGACACCTAAGCTGAGAGTGGCTGAGTGAAGGTGGGAGGGGAAACACAGGTGTTGTACAGAACTCACTCCAGGTGCATGACACTGTACATAAGAGGCCACAAGAAAAATAAGTTTGGGGAACCACAAGGAGTTTACTAAACACTAGACTCGGGGACCTAGGAAGGAAAGCAGCCAAACTGGGGCAAGCCCCAGGCTCTCTACTACTGTGCCAGGCTGGCTCAAAGCAGAGAGGCAACTCCCTGTCCCAACCCAAGCCCCACCTTAGTTCCCACCTCAGCCCTGGGACAGTGAAAAGGCAAGTGGATAATTACAGAATTCTCATAAACTCTGGAAAATAAATCATACATGGACTGTAAAAGAAACAATGAGATCTTGTAATCACAAACTAATGTGGAGAGGAGGAAATCAAGGAGGAAAACGGAAGTCCTGCACTGATGGACAAGAAGTGTTCTAACAAGTAAATACCTGACAGGCCAGTAGGTGGAGAGACTAAGGATGGCAGTAGTTGTGCTTTTAAAATGGCTTGCCATTCTCAGGAAGAATGACTTCACCTGCAGAGGTTATCACTGGCACCTCTTCAGGCTGACCAAACCCTCAGTCAGAGAAAAGTCCCTCCTGGTCCTTAAAACCTTTGTCAGGGCAACAACAACACTGGGTGGCAGCAGGGCTTGCCAGATCCCCTGTGAGCACCAGTGAGGCTATGAAAATGCAACATCTCAGGACCTCAGCTGAGCCCACAATAAGTGGTCTGACCTGAGGAGACAGACAGCAAGCCAGAGCCACCTAACAGCTGCCGGCTTGTCAGCAGGCAACCGTCTCCCAGAGCAGCCATGACAGCTGACCGGACAAGTGTCCCCTCAACTCTCCACATGAGGGGAAAGGTGCAATCCCCTAAAAAACGCCTTGGAAAAAGCCTACATGTATTGGAAATGTGATTTCCTGACATTGTGAACTGAAAATCATTTCCCCTGTGAACTAAAGTGGTAGAGAGGCATACGTTCCTTAGCCAGCCACTGGGGAGCCTCACCAGGGCAGTCAGTACTGATGTCACTCTGACCCTTGAAAGCCCAGGAAGTGATAACCAGAAGAACCATGTGGTACAAAAACCAAGGCTGTAAACACCTGAGGATACCTTGGCCAAGTGTCATCAAAGTCAGTGGGTTCAGAAAAAGAGCAAGCTCTCTTGCTGCAGGCGGGCCGGCAGAATCCTTATTCACCATGGCAATCCCACACTCCTAACCCTCCTCCGAGACGGCTCGGAGCAGATGTGAGGATGTTGAGCCTCCATAGCGTGCCACCCAAACTCGGGCAACTTGCTCCAGGCCTTCAAGCAATCTGGACACAGAATTCAAAACTGGCAAAACACAGCAAAACAACTGATAGGAACCATCATGTACTAGGTGCCTGATATGTCCCAGATTTTGACTAACACGTGACATTCATGCAGCCTCATGTAAGCCTCACTACAAGCTGGCACAGTTCATAAAAATCATGTCCACTGTACCCACGATGAGAAATACTGACGAGACCACAAGAGGCAGGCAGTCCCCAGTCAGTCAAACCCAGAGCAAGGCCTCACTTAGACCTCAGCAACCTTACCTGTGGGCCTACTTCCCTCCTATTCATCAACGCTCTTTTCTGGCAGCGTGGATTGGCCCTCCACACGGAGGTGACCTTATACAAGGTACGGGATGAAGTTCAGCACAGCTGAACTAGACGAAGCCTAAAATGCCATCCACCACTGAAACTCCCAGATTCATGTGAGCCTTGAGATACGCTAGGCGTGGCGGGTGATTTAGAATCATTAAGCCAGTTTTTATTTTCAAAGAGCATATATTATATGAAAGAAACCCAAATTAAAATATACAGTTGAGCAATTAAATGGAAAGCTGTGGAGTAATAACGACATGTGAAACAGGAGAGCAGGGAAGGGAATAGACAATGAGGGCAGCATAGTCAGAGAAGACGCCATCTTCAACACAGCACACACTGCCATGGCAAGTAGAGGAGGGAATCAAGTGATCAGAAGCCCCAAGTGACAAATCCTGAGGCTCCTGTGGATGGAACAGTCCTGGGCCTGAGCTCCAGAGATTTCAGACCACAGGTGATTCAGTCGTGCATGATGAAGCTCCAGGCGCAATGAGAAAGAGGAGGGCCTGCAGTAGACATGATGGCTGCACACAACACAGGACCTCTGCTGGGGATGATGTTACAGGCCTAATTTATACATGGTTGTTTGTTCTCATTTTCTGATTATTTCCCTTATGGGTTCTTAGCAACTGACATAAGGGTTCTTCAGGTCAAACCAGTTTCCATGGCAAGAATTTCTGAAAACCTTAATTCTGGTGGAAAGAGCTGGCTTCCAGGTCTCATGTAGCTAGTGGGTGACTCTGCCTAGCACAGCAGCAATGCAAGAAGTCAGAACTGAATGTGGTGTGTGGGAAGATCAAGGAGGAAGGTGAGATGTGAACTAGCTCAAAGGTGGTCATGAGTTGAAGAGACACAGTGGTTCATGCAGTGGAGCTGGACCTGGGAGAATTACTACGTGTCCAAACCAGGACCCTTCTGAGACTGAAAAAGGGTACAATGGGGAAAAACTGGGTTTTCCTAAGCAAACAAGGGTGAATGGTTATTTTGTGCACAGCTCTCTTTTTAGTCTTCTCATGAAGACTTCAGCAATCACATACATTTCTCACAGATGCCTCAGTTTAACTAATATCTTCAGCAGGAAAGAAAAGGTTTGAGACTTCCTGCAGACTATCTCACCATAGAAAAACCAGTATAAAAAACAGGCTGCTCCCAAGGACTGCAGAGAATTGGGTAACATTTGGTCAACCTTAGAAGGTAGATGACAGCAATCCCAAAAATGTCATCCCTGGGAATACTGGTCTAGAAAGAGTCAGTAGGCACAGTGCAAATAAAGTGCTCAATGCTCAATTTTAGGGAACTCCTGAGGAAACAAAATTAAATGAGTTTCTCAAAGGCGTTCTTCTTGAAGGCCTTTCTACAACAATGATGGATTATGAGTTTCCATAAGAGAAATAACATGGGCAGCATTTTCTACTCCCCTCCCCCACTTTTATTCAATCAGAGAATCTATTTTTCCAGGTTACTTATTATGAAGCCCTAGAACTAAAGTCCCATGGTAAATGATTTGGAAACTACTCTGTTCAAGGGATGAGGCAGATGTCCAGATATAATATCTACCCACAATGTTCCATCCCATATAATCAGGAACATCAAAATAACCCTGCTTTGAGAAATGGAATATCCATTTGCTGATAAATGGGGTGGTAGAAAGAGGACTTGGCAGACTGCAAGGTGGCTGGATTCTAATCTTAGCTCTACCTGTCTTTGAAAAATGAAACCCTTCTGAATCTCAATATAATGACAGGGTTGAATTCAATGCCTAAGAGCCCTTCGGCTCATAAATCTTGGGATTCCTATGGTGCCATTAGGGAGATCTAGCTTCCTTTAACTCATCAAACAAATACTGAGTGCCCACCATGTGTTAGGTACTTTGCTAAAATTGAAGACTACAGGATGAGCAATGAGACCTTTCCTGCAGTGTGTCTAGAACTGGTTTCTTTACTCCCCTGGGGGTTTCCTTGGAAACCAAAGGATTTTTTTTTTCAAATTTAGCATAAAAATCTTAGATTTTTTAATATACATGTTGTTCAGAAAGAGTGTGGATGGGGAATACATTTTAAAGAAGATGAAATAAAATTAAAATCGATTACCCATACTAGGGAACACTGGACTATATTTGGAACCAACAAAAGAGAAAACACTGGTTAAACATTCTGGTCTAATGACCACAAGATATTATCTCACAAAAAATAAAGGACAACATACTTCCTTCATCACAGCTCAGCACCCTCTCTCAGGATTCTCGTGCTTTCCCTGCGGCGGAAGTCATGGTGGTTGTTATTCTGACATTCACTTCAGGCCTCCCAAATCACCTTACCCAATCCTGGGCTTCTAGCCTCTTAAAAGCAAAGGGATCAGAAATACATCTGCCTAAACTGTGCACTAGCCACTCAGGTGTCCCTGTACTATCTTCTTATTCCTGAACCTGTATACTTCCAAAATCTTAGCTACTGAATCCTGGGGGTCTATACAGGGACATAGGGTGGAGACAGATATTATTAAATACAATATAAACATATAACATATATATATATGAGAAGCTGACCAATATTTCTGTTCTTATATAATCTTGGGGAACAATTTAAAAATCCACATGATATGACCATATGTCCATCTATGTCTCTATCTCTGTATCTCTACTTCTTCATCTCTCTCTCTCTCTAGCTATGTCTAAAACTCTAGTTTCCTAAACCACTATCTTGTTGAAGAGAAGGAAAGAGAATCAGGGAGCCAGAGGTAAGGGAAAAATAACAGAATGTTCATGTACTAAGAATCTATTCATTAAGGCATAGATGGGCCATAATTATTTTGAAATATGTTTAGAGGTGATGACAGGCATTTAGGATTATGAGGCTTCATTCCACTCACCCAAAACTGAACTACTGGGAATATTTTTTACTCTCTTTTGAATATGTATTTACTTGTAACTTCATAACTTCATAACCTTTATAACCTCAGCCTTTTTGTTTTATCATTCTCACATTGACTTATGTATTACAACAAACTATGTAGAGTTATGGAGAACAAAATGGAGATTTTACTCAATGTATATTTGCATATACAAAATATTATGTATCAAGGCAATAAGAATATGTTTTTTTGTTTTAAAATATATCTTTTAAAAAGACTTTTAAGAGCATGTGGGTGGCTCAGTTGGTTGGGCGTCTGCCTTCGGCTCAGGTCATGATCTCAAGGTCTTGTGCTCAAGCCACACATCGGGCTCCCTGCTCACTGGGAGCCTGCTTCTCCCTCTCCCTCTGATCCTCCCCGTTGCTTGTGCTCTATTTCTCTCTCTCAAAGAAAGAAACACAATCTCTCTTAAAAAAAAAAAAAAAAAGAAGAAGAAGAAGAGGAAGAAGAGGTTTTTCCTCTTCTTCCCCAAGAAGAGAGCACAGGTTTTTCCCTTATGATCTTGGGCAAGTCATTAAAACCTCTCTTGCCTTTAGTCTTCTCGGTCATAAAATGAGGGTAAGCCACAAACTCATGACCAACATGCAGGGCTGTTGTGAGGAGTAAAATGAAATAATGTAAGTAAGTAAATGAAAGTAAGTGTTTTGAAAAGTATAAAGTAGTATATAAGTGGAAGGTGCCATTATCTTTAATCAAAACCACCAGAGAACACATGCATTTTTCATCCTTATTGCACACCATAAACAAATTTGAACTCTAAAAATGAAATCAGCCCAAAGTAAAATGTTAGAAATGACAATAAATCATTTTTCAGAACAAAGAAATTGATTTTCCATAGATGTCCTTTCCTGCTGCATGTAAAGACCTATATCCATCAATGCCTAGGTCCCTTCTGTTGACACTGGGTATAATTATGGCCAATCACACAGTCTCTTGGCTCATGTTACTATCAGAGCTTGGGGCCACTATGATTCCTCTGTATTATCACAGGGATATGCCAGGATTTATAGCAAATTGTGCTGATACCGAGACATTTTTTAAATTAATTAAAGAAATAAAAGCCATTATTTTCAAGAACGTGATCTAAGCCTGAAGCTTGGACTATGTGTGCACTTTCCAGTTCAAAAGTTCTAAATCTTTTACAATCACCATTTTTAAGCAATATTTTCAAACATCAAAGTAGACTGACTAGAGATTACCAGACACTTTACTTTTGCAAACAAGATCAGTTTCCAAGAAAAAATCAAGATAGCTGCCAGACCCTCCTTTAAGCCTTTATATTATTTTATTTAATCCTAAAAACCAGCTATATTGTACCGATGTTAATTTCTGGTTTTTGATAACTGAATTGTCATTATGGGAGATGTTAACAATAGAGGAAATGGGTGAAGGATATTAGGGGTTTCTTTCTACTGTTTTTGCAAATCTTCATTTTTTATTCTGTAAGTGTATAATTAGTTCAAAATAAAAAGCAAAAACTAAAATACAAATCTTATAAAATAGCATCCTATTCCCATGAGTCTAGACACTAAGTCTCTGAGAGATTAGTCATTTGCCTGAGGTCAATCATTGTTTCCATTCATTTATACCTTCAGTTTAGTCTATAAAGTATTTAAGGCTGCTCATTTACACAAAATAAAAGTTAATAATTTTAAAAATAAATAGCTAACAATTTTACGGAGTAACAGAGTAACCACATACCAAGAACTGTCTTTAGAACCTGACAAAGATCAAATCAATACCTACATCAACCCATGACATAGGTCCTATTCTGATTTCCATTCATAAGAGAAAACTAAGATGCCAAGGAGATCAGTAACCTGCTCAAGGTCACACTTCCAGCAAGTGGGAGAATGAGAATGACATCCAGCACTAGAGACACTCAAAATGGCAGAGAAGAAAAGTAGAAGCTAATGGGGAACATGAAGTGAATCCAGGAGAGAAGCAATACGAGAGTCTGTCAACAGTACAATTTTCAAGGTGCATTCAACAGAAGTTAATCATATGATCAGGAGATACGCAAACTTTTGATTTAGGACCAGGCAGTGTTTCTCCTAAAGATGCTCACACAGCATGCTGATAAGTACAGTATAAAAAAACCTAACTTTCACATCTTTTGAGGAAGTGGCAATGAGTTTTATGGGGAAGACTATTATAACCTGACACACTATAGGCAGTTGATATCAGCAATAAATGATTCTGTAAAAACAATTCTGTAGGCTGTCAACAGTGTGTACTCCAGGGACACAGACTTCCTCTTCCCTGATTTAACCCAGGAAATGATTTTGGAATATCTGGACTAATGTTTCTCTCAACTGCACTTGCGATAAATATTGGATGGAGATGATTTTGAGATTGTGTTCCTGCCAATTTCCTTAAAGAACAGGGTTCTACTTATCTCAATAAATACACTCCTTAAACGCTATTCTTTAAAGAGGAAGTCGAGCTTCTCCCTCACGTCGTTTTCCCACATCCACTGGAACAGCTTATACAGTAAAAAACCTCACTTATTAATCAGGGAACTGACTACCCTTCTGAATAAATACATTTCCTATTTTCCTGAAATCTAAAATTTTAACTTGCAGCCTGATCTTCTTTTTTATTTATTTACTTTTGGGGGTGTTTGTTTTTAGTTGTAATGCATTCAAAATACACTTCAAATTTCCTCATCTTAATTTTTATTATTATTAAATGAACTAATTACTTAAAATTCATTATTTAATTAAATATAACATTTTCTTGATAACTTTGGGAAGACTGGGCATCCCCTGGCCTGTTTTGCCATCTGGAGAAATCCTCCTGGTGGTAATTGAAAATATGTGAGGCCATTCTGGGCTGATCAATGACTAGAGGACACAACTGGCATTTTATGGAGGAGAGTCAGGGAGGCTAATTATCCTTCAGTACAAGAAAACCAAGAACAATATAGAACTGTACTGCCTTGAATGGCAGCAGAGGACCTACAGAGCTACCCTTTCTTGCAGAATGGTGTAGAGATGCTTACCACAGTAACCCTGAGAGAAGGTTTCCAGCCTCTGTGTGAACACCTTCAGTGACGGTGAGCTCATCACTCTAGTCACCATGGCTAAGGCAGCTAAAATGGAACATGTTAAGCCAAAATTTGTCATCTTGTAATTTTGACCTGTTTGCCTTCTAGACAGTATGTCCTGGGGAAATCATATCCTCCTCTCAAGGAATCACTATTTCAGTTTATTTTCATAAACTCTGATGTAATATTAAGGACCACTTTGGCATATGGAATGTTGCTTTCTTTTTATTCCCTCAACTTCACAGATTCCTTCGACTTCCCAGCATGGTGTTATTAGCAGTTCCATTCCTCCCTGTAGGAATACCTCTTCTCTGAAGGAATAAAAAGTTAGTCATCCCTCAGGAGCTATTTCCCACCTTTTCCTTTGTGATTTTACATATCTTCTTTTTCAGAGAATCTGCTGCTCTCTCTACTCCCAATCCTGCTTGATGAATAAATTCCATGCTGCTTAGCTGTCTGAATATGATCAAGATTACAACTAAAGTTGCCAGGGAACACCAGGTAAGTGCTATATATCTGGCTCAAATACATTTTGTTGTGCCAAAAGGAAACATGTGTGGGCTATATGTTTTCACTGTACCTGATGATCTCTCTCCTGCTGTTGGCTCAGCTCAAAGAAAAGAGAGGCAAGATGCTTAATGTGTAGTTAGAAATGGGTTTCATCTTGTGGACATATCAGTCAGTTGGCAGTGGTTGCCTTGAGTGCAGCACTGAGAGTGAATCTCAGATGAAGTTTCACTTAGCAAAAAGAAAAAAAAAAAGAATGAGAGCTATTGCAGGAGACTGAGACATGGCAATGCCAATGTTGCTGGTATGTGTGCTATGCATTTGCTGACGCTGATAAAGTTAGAACAAGCACTGATTCAGAGTCCTAGGTCTGAAATTCAAAATTCTGGTGTTAGAACTTACGAGCTGAGTGACTTTGGTCTATCGACATCTCTGGGCTACAGCGTCCTCATCAATAAAATTGGAATAATAATAATACATCCCAATTGGGCTGTTGTGTAAATCACCTGAAAGGACTCCTTTAAGTTCTATAAATATTTATTGAGTACATCTTAATATCCCAGACACTCTGGCATCATGCCAAGAATAAAACCACGAATGAGTCTAGGTCACTGCCCTTGAAAAACTAAGAGTCAAATGGAGAAAAAAAGACAAGTGAGCAGATAATCTCAATACAAAGTGGTAAGGACATTCGTAACTGAACCACAAAGTTTTTATGAGGATGTAGAAGACAGGTGCCCCATCAGTTAGAATGACCGCTACAGCAGTTGGTATAAACTCTGATAGAAGCTTTTACCGTAAGGAAACCTATGGTCTTAGGCAATAGTGAGTCAGAGTGCTGACTCACGGGTTCAACAATGTCTTCCAGTAGCAAGCATGTCTTTTTATCTCTGCCCTACTGCACACAGCAAAGCTTTCATCCGTAAGTCACAAAATCTGTAGATCCTAGGATGGATCGTGGCATCGACTGAAACAAGACCCTTCCTTTTTCATGTCCCTTTTCTCACATCTCAGTGGTTCAGATGGATTCAACCTGGCACATTTCTGAACTGATCATCTGTCAAGGAAATAGAATTATCATAACTATGACAAATAATCTAAGGTGGGTGGTAACTGTGATGTTTATTTGACAGTTTAGTCCAGCTTAGGTGGGGGGGGTAATGAAGGGATGGTTTTTTAAAGGACATTAATCCAAGTTTCAAAGGATGAGATTAGCCAAAGCAAGAAGAGGATGAGCATCTCAGGCAGGGGAACAACATGATTAAAGGTAAATTACCACAAAAGTAACAGAGGTAAAAGTAGCACTTGGTGTGAGCTATGGATTTTCCACATGTTTGTGGACTGAAATCCACCTCTGGGGTAAGAAAAGTATCATGGTCTTAAGATAGCCATTAATTAGCATTGACACTTTTTTTCCCCTTTAGTTTGTGTATCTTTGAAATAAAATACATTATATCTCTAAAAATTTGATTTCTACTTCTTAGGTAGGTCTCCGTGGAAAACGATCAAGTTGTTTGGGCATAGCAGACACTCAACTTGGTAAGTATGGAATGAACAGTACAACTGAAAGGGTTACAGACTATAAATTGTTAACTTTGATTCATTAATCACTTAGACACAGTATATATGCAAATTATTTTAATATAGAAAATCAAAAAATTCTTAACTATAAAGTCTGAGTAAAATTTTCTTCTAGCCTAAATAAAACTTTCTTCTAATAGATTTTGGGTGGGATGGATGGGCTTTCCAGGGATAGATTTATTTCATTATATTTTCCTGAAAATACTCAAATGGGTACAGCACAGGTAAGCCTCCAACTACATTCCCAGTCTAGTCATACTGGCTATCCTTTCAGTGAAAATTTGTCCATCAGATGAGGAATATGTTTTAATCCATATTCCTTACTTTTCCTATGTCTACATAAAAATGAGGGGAGATGCTACATCAGGAGTTACCATCCAAAGGCCATATGAAACAGCCAAATGCCACTTTAAAAAGCATTTCAAAATGAGAAAACAGACTTACATCGCTGCCACTAATGCTAACTAGCCCCTGTTAGTAACACCAGTGGAATGCACAGTGGAAGAGGGAAACTCAGAGCATACCCAGAACATTCAAAGTAATGGCCAGGGTGACAATCTCCCATTAATTCCCACTGGAAGGTCAGGTTGACCATTTAATCATATGAACTACATTTTGAGGTTTCAGTACAATCTATGGTTGTTTTGCTTTTCGAGTGGTATGGACTGGGAACAGAAAGTAGACAGCCCAGTGAGAATTTTGGAAGGGATAGAAAAAGAAGACAGCCTTTCTATGAGACACACAGGCACACTCAGGAACCAATTTCCTTTAAGGTATTTGCAAATGACAAAATCTGGAAAAATCAGACTATAATTAATGAGGTAGTGATGTTAATACAGTCATTTCCTTAGGAATCTTGGTAAGAGAAACAAGATAAAAGCTATCTTAAATGTCTAGGTATGTAACAGGGTGGAAAGAGGAAGTAATTCGAAATACAATACCTGTTTATTGACAATGTACAGTAAATATACTGAAACTGCATTGCAGTTCCTCTCTCTTTAGCATTTAAAGTGATGCACCATTTACATCTACTCCCCACCTTCCCATCAAACACAGATGGTGAAACTGATTAGAATGAGTCTCTATTTTTCTCTTTTGGATTCCCTCATTGCCAAGCATTATTAAAATTTCACCTTTAATTTCACTGAAAAACATCTAAATGAAAGAGAATGCAGAACTTGGCTATGGGAACTCTCAAATTTAATCTCCTTTGCAGTCTGATTCCTGTAGCGTGAACAGCAGCCTGATCTTATTGGCACTTCCAACTGCAAAGTCAGCTTCATTTCAAAATTTAACACAACGTATTTGTCATCACCACACTTCCCTCGGTAAGGACACGGACACCAAAATGCTACCAGTTGGTGGTCTGAAAAAGATAGGTTGCTGAAAAAGAAAATTCTTTCCTCTAAACCTAAATAACTCATCTCACATATTGTGTGTCTTCTGTTTCTGCAAGAGTACACTATTGCTTTCCACTGTTTGATCTTTTAGTAATCCATCTAGGTAACAATAAAGAAATAAAAGAATATTTACTCACTGCTTGCTTCTGGAAAGACAGTAATATATTTCATAGATTTCAAGAATAACTTCCCCAGCAGGAAACAAGAAACAACAGATTAGAATCAATACTGTTGATTCTACATGTAAGACACATCTGCCACTGCAGTAGCGTACTTCGGTTATATACTAACATTGTGAGGCTGCCAACAAGCCCCCTTCTGCCTAGAACAGTGTCCCTCAAAATGTGGTCCCTATACCAGCACCATCAGCATCACCTGGGAACTTGTCAGAAATACAAATCTTTGAGCCTCATTCCAGACCTACTGAATCAGAAACTCTGGAGGGGAGGTCATTCTATTTGTGTGTGTGTATGTGCGTGTGTGTTTTTAATTGAAGCACAGGTGATACATAATGTTACATCAGTTTCAGGTGTACAACACAGTGATTTGATCAATCTATTAATTATGCTATGCTCATCACAAGTTAACTACCATTGGTTATCATACACCACCATTAAAATACCACTGACGATATTCCCTATGCTGTACCTTTCTTCCCCATGACTTATTCATTCCATAACTGGAAGCCTGTGCTTCCCACAACCCTTCACTCATTTTGCCATACTTCCACCCCTTCCCCTCTGGCAACTGTCAGTTTGTCCTCAGTATTTATAGGTCTATTTCTGTGTGTTTGCTTTTTTTATTCCACGTATGCGTAAAATAATACAGTATTTGTCTTTTTCTGTCTCACTTATTTTGCTTAATAGGTTCACCCATGCTGCTGCAAATGGCAAGATCTCATTCTTCTTTATAGTTAAGTAATAATCAATTGGACATATACGCTACATCTTCTTTATCCATTCATCCATTGACGGACACTTGGGTAGCTTCCATGTCTAGGCTATTGTAAGTAATGCAGCCATAAACATAGAGATCCATATGTCTTTTCAAATTAAGGTCTTTGTTTTCTATGGATAAAATCCAGTAATAGAAATAGAAACAGAATCCCATTGTATTTCAATTTTTTTAATTTTTTGAGGAACCTCCAGACTGTTTTCCACAGTGGCTGTACCAATTTACATTCTCACCGGCAGTGCACAAGGATTTTCTTTTCTCCAAATCCTCACCAGCACTTGTTATTTGTCTTTTTTATTTTGTTAAAAGATTTTATTTATTTATTTGACAGAGAGACCACAAGTAGGCAGAGAGACAGGCAGCGAGAGAGGGAGATTATTTGTCTTTTTGTGTGTAGCCATGCTGACAGGTGTAAGGTGAAAATGTATTCTGGTTTTGATTCACATTTCTCTGATGACCGACAGATGATTTTAACACTGTAGTTTTTGAATGACTGATCTACAACAGGGGATACAGGACAACATGTTCCCCAAACACTTCAGACCCAATTTTCTTACACAAATAATTCCTTTAACATTCAAAAGAAGTCTGTTTTTTTTTTTTTTCTTGTTCTTATTCAGAAATATTCCAGTACATTCCGGAATCCATTACAAAATAAAAACTAGCTAACCCTCCCCCTAGTCATAAAATAGCTCAACTGTTGGAAAACAAGACTCAGGAGGATGGTATAAGTTACCAGCACTCCCTAAATGGGAAAAAAATGGGACTCAATAACGATTTTTTTTAATGCTTTCACATGGGAGGACAGAAGCATTATACTGAAGTCCATCTGATATTACCAAATAATTGTAAAAAGTGAGGACTGTTCAGGAGTGCCTGGATGGCTCAGTTGGTTAAGCATCCAACTCTTGGTTTCGGCTCAGGTCATGATCTCAGGCTGGTGGGACTGGATCAAGCCCTGAGTCAGGCTCTATGCTCAACATGGAGTCTGCCTGTCCCTCTTCCTCTGCTACCCCCAACCCTCTCTCTAAAATAAAATCTTTAAAAAAATAGTGAGGATTGTTCAAAGTATTGAGCTCATCTCATTTCTTCCTTAGAATCTGTTTTTTTAAATATTATCATCAATATGGTATGGCTAAAATTGGATCCTGTTTCTTCTATAGGAATGGATCTATGAAATACCTTTGCAGGCATCTCTGTCTCAGTTTGAGTCATACCACAACCAAACCCTGCAACAAAGCTTCTTGAGCAAGTATTACTGGGGTGTAATGCCAGAGAATCAGTGCAAGAATTGGGGATGAGACAGAAAGGGAAGGAGGCTGAGAGAGGATGAGAGGGCATGTGATCCAATCAGTCTCCAGGATGAGTAGGTGGCACTTCCTCTCACTAGGAAACAGCAGAGAACAGAACAGGCATCTCAAGGGGACCCCACCTGAGGGGAAAGGAAGCTGGTATTTATACAACCTTCAATCATTTCTTGAAGTCCACTCCCTGGGACTGTTAATTCCCTAGCACTTCTGATGGCATATGTGGGCAGAGAAATTCCTCAGCCAAAGAGAGCCAGATAGTGTCAGCTGGAATTTGGGGGCTGATATGCACAGAAATGGTATATGGCCCAGCAGATGTGAGCAGGAAACAACAGTACATGCTATGTCTGACTATTTCAAAAAGTCTGTCTCTGGATTTACACTGCTAATACAAAATGCATGTCTATATTTATTCCCCTCTCCTTTGACCCCTCTGAACTCCCGGCAATACAATTTTAAAATTCCAAAACTTTATGTAAAGTTAAGTATCTATGTATATGTGTCTGTGTGTGTGTGTGTTTCTTCTTGGAATAGAAACAAAAAATTATCAGTATAAGAAGAATATAAAATAACAGTTACCTTCTGGTAACTTAAAAAAAAAAATCCTAATTTCTACTATCCCTTCCAAAATACATATCTTGGGGTGCCTGGATGGCTCAGTCATTAAGCATCTCCCTTTTGCTCAGGGCATGATCCCAAGGTCCAGGGATCAAGTCCCGCATTGGGCTCCCTGCTCCGGGTGAGCCTGCTTCTCCAGAGACTCTCTCTCCGCCTCCTGCTCCCCCTGCTGTGCTCTCTCTCTCTCTCTCTCTGTGTCAACTAAATAGATAAAATCTTAAAAAAACCCACACATCTTAATAAACTACATCGTTATGTCGGCCAAGTGACATTCTTCAAAATTTTCAGAAAAATTTTATTTGAAGTTTATTTTGAGGCTCTGTATTCTCTGTGGTGGTTCTAATTTGTAGAGTCTGTTTAACAGGACAATGTACCACAGATTATATTTGTGGGGCAAAGAAATACCTCACCAATATTTATTCCTTGTTCCTCCTGAAATATAAGAAAATAAACATTGGGCTGAAATAGCAGTTCAAAAGTCTTGAAAGAAAATGAAGAAATACAGAAAAGAAGTAAAGCAGCACTTGTTGACCAAAATGAGATAGAGCATGATCAAAGTTTAGAAATACGACTTGAAGGGATTCCTGGGTGGCTCAGTTGGTTAAGCGGCTGCCTTCGGCTCAGGTCATGATCCCAGTGTCCTGGGATCGAGTCCCACATCGGGCTCCTTGCTTGGCAGGGAGCCTGCTTCTCCCTCTGCCTCTGCCTGCCACTCTGTCTGCCTGTGCTCGCTCTCTCTCTCTCCCTCTCTCTGACAAATAAATAAATTAAAAAAAAAAAAAAAGAAAATACGACTTGAAAACACAAAAGGGGTTCTATTTAGAACTCTGGCAATTCACAAAATATTCCAATAAATAACTTATCTGAATGGTGTTTGATCTTCTCAAACTGACCTAAAGAACATTTCTTGAGAATTAAAGATAAAAATAAATAAAACAAAACTTTCACTCCAATCATAGATTGAGATATACTAGAAAAATTTTAATCAATCTCAGTTAAATGATTGTTCTAACATACTCTCTACCAATTAAAGTCTTCCTATGAGTACTTACAAGCACATGCTAATAAGAACATACCATTTTACCCAAGATAAAATATCACATTTTTGGATTGTTCAAGGTTAATGATACAAGGCAAGAAGTCACAAGAAAAATACCTCTGAAATGAAAAGCAAAGTAACCCTAATGATGGGAAATATTTCCTCAAGTTTTCTCTGCAAATATATACAACACTTAAAGAAAATGTTTGCATGGATAAAATCTAATGCAACTGAAAAATAAGTATCCCCGTGTGCAAGGGGGCATTCTAGTAACACTAGAGAACCCTAGTTCCATGTACCTATCAACACGTGAACTTTGTTCATCTCAATGTATTCTACTCTGCATTACACCAACATAGGTATTTGCTTTTTCTAAGTACAGCATGTACACTGCATTACCTCTGAATAAAGATGTTTGCTGAAATATACAGACTTTTTTTTTTTCTCAACATAACCTAACCAGCAAATTATGGAGCAAAGCAGGTGGTGAGTACTCACGATCTGACTGCCCCAGTAAACTGCCTGGTGTTTATCCAATGGTCCCATAGTGTCATCTGTCCACTTTGCATTATGGATACTTGAAAGATGATGAATAGGGGTCACTTTGAAGCACTAGTAATATGCTAATCACTGCCCTGGCTTTATGGGAATTTTCCCAGCCTGCTCTGGGAAGATGTTACATAGTGGTAAACTTTCATCAACTGCCAATGAAACGTGACAACAATGAACTAGTTTGAGAAACAAAGTTTAAGACACAGTGAATTCACTTGATAATCTAAAGGAGAAATGGGTTGGTTATGCGGTCAGCATCACACTCCATTTACCTTCAAATGCCCTCTTCGACATGGAGGAAACCTGCTTGTCAATGAAACAAGAAAAACCTATGTATATTCTATACTCAGTAGACTTCTATTGACCCAGACTAATGATAAGATGTTGTTCAGAGGAAAGAAATCAAAGCTCACTGACCACTCCAAGTGTTAGAAATCAGATTCCAAATCAGAATCCTCATTCATGTAATCTGTTATGTAATTTTCTTCCTAAAAAAATAAGTATTACTAACCCATTGTTTGCTACAATCACAAGCCAGGTGAGAAACAAGAACTTTCATAAGACTGGACAGTATTACTAATAAATCAAAATAGAGAATAAGTCAAATCATACCTCCCTCACAGAGAGCTGTAAAAATTCATAAATGATTATTTGGATCTTTTGACTAAAATTCCAAAAGGTTTTTCATATCTCAAATTTCTATTTCCAGTTACTTACTGGTTTCAATGTGACAGAGACTGTGTATTTTCAAAATTTTAAATCAAATTTTAAATTTAAACTTAAATTTAAAACAAAATTTTAAATCATTTAAATTTTGTTGATTTAAATTAATTGTTGATTTAAATTAATAATTCAAATCATTAAGCTACTGATTTAGACTTGGGGGAAAGAGAAATATGTCTGACTAGCAGCACAAATCCCCAAAAAGACACTGTTAAGAGTCTTACAGAATCCTGATCATGGCTATGTGGAAATCTCTTGGCTTGAATGGGATGTAGATATTCTGCAGAGATGCTGAGTGATTTATATACAAACATATATACATACATACATCTGTGTGTGTATGTGTGTGTGTGTATATAAAATTTTATTACATATCTATATAAAAGTAAGTAAGTTACCCTTGTAAATTAGCAGGCTTCTAGCCTGATTAGATTTCATATGAGTTTTCATTTTTATTTTCTTCAACCAAAATGAAGATATTTCTTTTCATCTTACCCATTTAATTCTAAAATTCTGAAATAAAGGGCATATAAAACAATAAATTCAGGGTGATTAAAACAAAACTGTCAAATGTTGCAAGAAAAAAAATCACAGATGACTTATTAAATATATCTCAACCTTTTTCTTTCTAAGCATTTAAATGTGTCAACAGTTCTGTCAATCCCCGTAGGTATGGAAAGACTATGATAATATGTGAAGAGTCAAAGAGGAGCACTTTGTTAAACTTCTATCATAAATCATCCAGAACTTCACAGAAGCTGAACTGCAAAATGTGTAACCAGACTACATTTTCAATTTCTCACTAGACAAAAGACTGTTTCAGCTACCAGGAGGCCAGCATGTTCTCATAAGCATGACCATGGCTGATACCCACAAATGATTAGGGAGCCATTCAGGTATGTAAAAAATCACAAAGAATTCATGGGACTGATATGAACCAGTAGTAATTTCTATTTCTCCCCACAGAAATTGAGAGTGTAGGTCAATGTTGAAAATTTGTCCTTTCACAGGAATAAGGAGGAAAAAAAAAAAAAACAAACCTCTAAAAGTGCTCTACAATGGTAAAATTGATACCTCCAAAAAAAGGAGGCTACATCCATTTTCAGTGGCTGAGGAAGTAGGTGTGGGGGGAGGAGGGGCAATTTCCCCACACCACACCACGGAACCCTCCAACAAAAGCTGGGTGTCCTAATATTCAATAAGTCCTGACACTACCTAGAAGTAGCATCTAATTCCACAGGTAAAAGGCTCAGTCCTAGAAGACTGCCCTCCACTTCAGAGTCCAACTGCAAGACCAGGTGAGTGCAAGGGCCTATTAAGCTAGAGTGATTCCATCCGGTTAAACAGTGATTTTGTTGTTTATGCAGTAAAACTTAAAGTGACCCTGCCCCTCACTCAGGGAACTTACTTAAAAGCAAGTCCAGGAAACTAGTCCCAGGTAACAAAGCCCAAATACAAGGGCGGGTCAGGCCAGGTGGAGACAGCCAATCAGTGGGGCCCGCATACTGTCTCCTAGCTACCAATGAGTATAGGCCCTACCTTTTGGGCGCCTTTCCGACGCCAATTCTGACCAAGGTGACAGGCTAGTTTAAATATCTACTATAGAATAAATTGTAATTCAATTGGTCATTCGTGTGTGACCTAGCATGACTATGCAACTTTCTCTGTGTGTTACAATCTCATTGGCCACCTGTGTGTGGCCAGGCTCAACCACATGGCCTTTGCCCTTTCAAAGTTAGTCAGCAAGGCAGGGAAGGGTCGCCTCTTTGTAAGAGACGGCCCCGACCAGTCGGTTTGATACACGATGCTTGGCGCAAAATAAAGCTTTCTATCAGTCTCCCTCCTTTGATCATGGACCCATTATTGTGGGACTTAACAGTGAGCTATGCTTCTAACCAACCAGCTATAAATTGGAGGTTCCAGCAACCCTCTCCAACTCAGGATGCCAATCACAAGTCCAGCCTAAACCATTAAAATGGTTACCTGCACTTTAGACCAAAGGGCTATAAATCAGAGGTTTCCACAATCCCCTCCTTGGGCTTGATTAATTGGCCAGAGAGGCTCCCAGAATTAAGGAAACCTGTTTTACGTACTAGATGATCAGTTTATTGTGAAAGGATCTAACTCAGAAACAGCCTTATGGAGAGATGCCTTATGGAAGAGGATGGGAAAAGGGCAAGGGTTTCTTCCCACCATGCTCTCCAAATCTCCATGTGCTCACCAAACTGAAAGCCCTCCAGGCCCGAAATCCTTTTGGGTTTTTATGGAGGCTTCTTTACATCTGTATGATTGATTAAATCACTGGTCATTGGTGTTGGATTCAATCTCCAGCCCTTCTCCCTCCCTGGGACTGAAAGTTCCAACCAACCCTCCATTTGGTTGGTTCCTCTGGCAACCAGCTCCATCCTTAGGTAGTTCTCACAAATCACCTCATTAACATAAACCCTGTTGTGGGGGAAGCCAACTTGTTATGAATAACAACACACCCATTCCTTTTTTTTTTTTTTTTGAGTCACAACACACCCATCTCACCTTTTTAGAAGGGATTTCAGCAACTGAGGGCAACAGACTAAATATAACCAAAGATGCTCTTATTGCTCAGAAAGTTCCAAAAGTTTTAGCAGCTCTGTGCCAGAAATGGGAAGAATATTTATTTCTAATTATAGATCACAATGTAACACTCTGCAATACCATAGAAGGCACAGAACAAATTGTGAAAAACTCCTCAGCCCTATAGACATAATATATCTTGACAAGCCTCTAATACCTGCTGTGAGATGACAAAGCCTGACAGTCATTTGTCATTGGGACTCAACCAAATGATCTTCTTGTTTCCACAGTGGGCGGTTGGGAGGAAGAAATAGTGTGATTTTTCTAAAACTCATTATTATCTTCATATTATGTAAGAATGCTCTTTGCACAATTCCCCCAGGGCAACAGTAATAAATGTGCATTATAAGTAAAATAAGCTTATAGCTTATTTTGAATCGTTATGTGCCAGACACTTCACTAATCATTTTTATATAACCAATTTAGCTCTCACAATCTGAGAGTGAGAGGTAGGTTTTATTACCCCCATTTTAAACTGAGGGAAAGGATGCCTCCACAAGTTAATTAATTTTCCTGAGATCATCTAACAGGTGAGTAGCAGACTTGAAATTCCCACCTGGCTGACTTTAGACTTCAGGTTCAAACCTCTATACTAATCTTCCTGAATTCAAAGGAAAGCAGCACAAAAGTGATCTTATTTTCCTCTGTTAATAAATTATACATATATTACAATTCAAAAATTATTTGGTAATATTCAAAGCCACGATCAGTTGTAACTACTCAGTCAAAAAGGATGTAGCTTCGTACAATGTGTTGTTGACCTCTATTTAATTAAACAAATACCTTTCATGAGATAACCGATTACATTCTTGATAATGTGTGTATCTGCCCAATTATGGCAGTGGTTAAAAAAAAGTAAGAAGATCAGATTAAAAAGAAGGAGGAAATAAAGAAGAGGGAGGAAGGAAAGAAAGGAAGAAAGTGATGGAGGAAAAGGCATGGAGCTAGTGAATGACAGAAATAGAAAAAAGGGTACAGGAAGGAGGGAAAAAAGGAAACCATTGCTGAATGTCAATCCCATTTGGAAGCAAATAGCCACTCTGAATCCACCTTGTAATTTCTCGTATTCTATGGATTACTTCACTTCATAAGCCAAAACATTTCATTCCACATACCAAGAGCATTATAAATGGGATTAATAGACACACTTGATATTCTTCCAAGAATCCAAGTTTTCTAAACTGTAAGATAAAAGTTTAAAAATGTCACTTTTCTCATTTCCATGTGACTTACATATTTTCTAAATCACCCTTCATTTCAAACAACCCATTGTTGAAGCTTGGGAATGAAGGAAAGACCCCACCTTCAATAGTTTTGTAAATCTTGACAATTTATATGTAAAAATGGTTCCATAGAAATGTCAGTATTATGTCTGGAACTGATTCTGGTCTAATGTTATATAAATGAAAAGATTTAGTATTTTTTTTCTTTAACTTGGAAAGAATTGCAGCCCTGAAACCTTTACAAGGTATAGTATTTGTTAATAATATATAAAAGCATGTTACATATCGACCTCAAAAAAAGGCAAATAAAACCTGTTTTGTATTGATAAGCTGATGACTACTCAGGAATTCTCTATGCTCTGTCTTGATAAATTGAAAACTGCAGAGAAATCTCTAGGTTCACTGTATAGCATGTAGGCATAATCATACAAATTTCTTTCGGAGGGTGGCCTAATAAGTCAAGGCAGCTTACCTTGCAGCAATGTGGCATCTGACTTACATGTAAATACTTACATTTAAGTGTCTCTCTCCCTCAGGAGAAGGACCTGTTAACGGTGACATCATAGGGCAGATATTACTTAGCAACACATGTTTTTTTGCCTCATACCTCGGTCATTCTGGCAGACGACCTTCAGGATGCGATGCCCCAGGCCACATTTTCCATGATCAGGGATACAGATCCCTTCAGACGCCAGCCACCGGTAACACATTGGATCCTCGCAAGGAACAGACTCTACCAAATGAGGGCAGTGGCCTGCAGGCCCCGTGGATTCCATGAGGACATGGCGCCGTCTCAGTCTAAACCCTGAAAAGGAAAAAATAGGGTCACAGGATTCCATCTTTATCCAACAGAAGAAAAGCAGCAGCAGATAGAAGAGAATGGAACTTCTATTTCATTCTCTAAAAGGTGTATTATTTTAAGGTGTTTTCTTTTAGGGGAAATGGAAGGGGGATATGAAAAGAAAGGGAAAGAAAATGGGCAAGAACTAGAGCGGAAAATCTGTCCTCCAAGACTTAACAACCTTGAAGAGGCCCCACATAATCAAACCAAGTAGTAAGGAGCTTATGCCCAATGGCCTCCATAAACCAGCAGAAGTAAAGGAAGACTCTCAGAAATAGCCTCAACAGAGATAAATCCACATTTTATTTTTTTTCTGTTGTTTTTGGCATTGTGGTTACTCTGCATTAAGTTGAAATTCATCTCCATTTTGGCATATCCCCGGTAACTAAAAATTTCACAGCTTCATGCCCTGAGATTTCGCTGGATTCCTTCCCTGAGATTTCTAGGTCAGTCTGCTCTGTGAAGACAGCACCTCTTTGGGCTGCATTCCCCATCTTGGCTCGACATGGGTCCCTGGACTATTATTCAGTTAAAAAAAAAATGTAATGTGGGACTAAGGCCCAGCGCCTCACTATACTAAGGATGTAAACAGGTCTTACATGCTAGGAGCTTACAGAGTCACAAACTCAGTGTTGCAAGAGTCAAGCAGGTACAAATTGAGGGAAATGAGTCAAACATACAACTGTGGGGAGTGCTGAGGTGTGTGGCGAAGTGGAGGACGTGTGCTCCCTCTGAAGCAGCTTCCGTGGACTGTCGCCATGAGAGAATGTGGACCCTCTGTTAACTAATCTCCTAATTTGTGTCCAAGAAGACAGAAATCTAAGGTGTGTTTTGTTTTTATATGACAGCACTCCATGTTTAACTAATTTATCTTTTTAAAAAACAAAGTGGCCTAATTTTTTTAAAAAAGTGACTGAGAACTAGATACGACCCTTTAGTCTATGAGTTTTCCATCTCTGGCCCTTATGACATATCACCTCTGAAAGTTATGCCTGCGTGGATCTCCTATTTTACTTCCATTCTCTAACGCACCAAATTCTGTTTACCAGTTTAATTCCTTTAGTTCCTTTTATTTTTAACAAAACCAATCTTATTGGGTGATAAAATTTTAAGGAAGTTTTCACTTATTCCTCTGGGTAAGTTCGAAGAGAGACAGACTGACAGGCTGTGATAGGAAAATGGAGTGTATGAGAACACCGAATTCTTAGCATGAGAGTTAGATACCCCCTACTACCCTTCCCACAAGAAGAGGGGAGAAGGACAAGTTAGGGAGCATGAGAGGTCACAAAGCCAGGTATATCTTTCTCCCAGACTTCCCAAAACCATGCCTATTTTCCCACCAATGAGAATGAAATGAAAAGGTTACAAAGCTCCAGGCATAGTTGGCAAAAGATTGTCTCCTGTAAAACCACACAGCCAAGGAGGTTTGAACTAATGGACTCATGGTTTTAGGCCACAAGAGGGAGCCGAGCTTCTTCAGAATATTATCGGGCTGGACAAGAATTTCGGATAAACAGTCTCAAGTGCTTTATTTGGGTTTTTTGGTCCAGGGTTAACCTATGAACTCTCTCACTGTCTCTTTTAAGAAAGGAAGAAAGAAACAGGGAGAAAATAGGGGGAGGGCTAGAGGGAGAGGGAAAGAGAGAATCTTAGGCAGGCTCCACACCCAGCACAGAGCCAGACAGGGGGCTCAATCTCACAACCCTGAGATCATGACCTGAGCCAAAATCCAGAGTGGGACACCTAACCGACTGAGCCACCCAGGCGCCCCTGAGCTCCTTTTAAAGGATTCTTCAATTCTTACGTTGATGATCAGCCACATGGGGGAAGGCGTCATTCAACCAATCAGAGATTACATGCATGGATCATGGTATTGCAAATATTAAGGTCAGGGATGATTAAAATAATAGATGACTTCTGCCATACTTCATACCTACAAGTCTGTATCATTAATTAGATACAACAAAATCTGGAGAAGTGTTCAGCTCCCCTCCTGGGAGAAGGAAGAGACACAGGAAATATAAAGGTTTCCAACTGCACTCAATGGCCATCAGACTAAAATGAGCTCCAAGGGCTCACTGCCATGCAACCTGGATGACCTAATTCTTAATGTAATGTCCATGTGCTGCTTACTGACCTCTTATGTTTGTCCTTGTTTAGTTTATCTGTTTGAGCAACACATAGCATGGGTCTCCATGACTGATAAGGTTTGACAACTGTCTCAGAAGCTTAGTCTTCTTTACTGAGGATCCGGGTATCCTGGTACCTAGAGCTTCATGTCATTGAGGTGTATGTGCAGTTTCCCTCTATAAATCAAGTTGCATCCATCTCACCATAAATCTACAGACTACATCTCTTTAGTCAATAAATTCTTCAAGTCTTTCATTTGTGCTGCCCTTGTCCTGACTGTAACTAGGATCAAATCACAGCACAAGCTCAGCATAAAACAAAAACCTTGGAGTCTCTTGTTAGTGCTTAACTTTAATCACACATCCATGTTCGTGCCTGCAATTGACATCAGGCTTCCCCAGGGTGCTTCTGTTCTGAAAGATACACGACTGCCAAGTCCACAGTGGCTGGGGCCAGCCAACCACTTACCTTCATTTACCGAGTTCCATATTAATCAGATCGTATCATTCAGTAAACATTAACTGCCATATGTAGATCCCTGTAATGTACTGTGGGATGCCACAGGAGGAACAGAAAACATAAATCTATTCTTCACAGAGCATATAGTCCAACAAGGGGAAAAGGCACATGCATTAATTAAACATCTACCATTTCCCAAGATGGTGCCAGCCACTTTACTTATATTAACCCAAATTAATAAATCTTGCAAAACTATTTTGTAGGTTGCTATTCTCATTTTATGCATGTGAAAACTAAGATCAGACAAGACATCATTACTGCTCCCGAGGCACATTATTGATTAAATGGCTATGTGTGAAATTCAGTGGAGGACTTTTTCAGATATCACCTCTTCATAAGAAAGAATTCCAGTCAGCTCTTGTGTGTGATGTGTTCTAGCCCGACTCATACAGTGAATCTGCAGGGACTATGCACCATTTCCTTCAAATGAAAGTGGACAGATTAGATAGTGGAATTTAAGGCATGAGACAGCAAGAAAGAGTTTTAATAATCATTTAATGACTATAGATTCAATCCACTTTTAATGAAACTGGTATTTGCAGGTTTTTTTTTCCTTTTATGAACCCAAAGTTTAGTATATATTCTACTGGTTTACTATATATTCCATTGAATTTTAGAATAGAGTGAATTGTGGGCTGGAGAGGAAAAAGGGAAGAAACACAAATAACAGGAGATGAGCCAAAGTTGTTTTGTTTTTTTTTTTTTTAAATGAAGCCAAGGGAAAATTCAAGGAGACATGGGAGGTAAGTATAGGTCTGATGACTGTACATCTTCAGGTGCAAATGGCCCGAAAGTGTCCACGTAAGCTTCTGTGAAGCTGTTCATGGCCAATACTGTCTCCACAGTACTACCACCAGAACAGGCTTGAAGCAGCAGCTAGTACATTGACCAAGGACGACAGAAGCTTATGCCATCTTAGGTATCTATTTGCTCCTCATCTCTGGCAGCCTTGGACATGGGGTAACAACTTTGAACCAAAGACCCTGAGCACACTGACTCCAACTCTTTAGAAATCAACCACCCTTCCCACAAGTTTAGCATTTTACAGTATCATTATTAGTTCGCATCCACCTGTCAATACAGAAAATAAGAAAAAGCAATGACAGGGCAACTGTGATTATGAGAACTCTCAATACTTAGAATGAGAAGTAGGCATGAAAGGCCCCCCTCCCTACCGTCCCACTCCTAACACAGACATAGAAAAAAAAAAGGGGGAATAGAAAAAACTATCTCTTAACATACACATTTTCTGTAACAAAGCAAAAATATTTTATAGACTTCTCATTATAAGTGGATCTATGTAGCAGGCAAGGATGAAAAATGGAAATTTATCCCCATTGTTGTTATATAAGATCTAAAACAGGCAGTATTTCCCTGCTCTGGCGTGTTATCTAAATTGATTTGTTTCAGAGCATAAAACACTGTCTTTGTAAAGATAGTCATGGGTTCTCTATTTCAAGATGTCTTTTTCTATTGGGATTTTAAAACTCTGGACATATGACTGGGGGTAATATTATATTGGGGACATTAAGGAACCCCTGAAGTCCTACCACATAAGCAGTTACCTATTGTGACACTATATCAGGAAGCATCCATCAAATTGTTCTTTAAAACAACATCTGTGGAAAAGGATGTCTTTCTGGAATATGTCTGAAAGGGACAAGGATGTCACATAAATGTATGTCTCCGTATTAGAATTTTTTAAAAAATATATTATACCTACGTATAGAATTCACCCATCAGCAATTTTTTCAGGTTATTTCTCTTTCATATACCTCTAATTATAACTCCCTGGGAGTATATTAAAGGTAAAGCAATGAATGATAAAACCTGATCCAATTTAAATTCCTCTGAAAGGCATCCTAGCTTCGCTTGACAAGTACCAACCTGCTGAGTACTATTCCCCTTGTCTGCCTATCACAGACCTGGTGGAAAGTGTGAAGGCTAGGGTCCATGGCTGATTTGTTAATATACTCTGAATGGCTGACAGCCACAAAGCTTACAGGATTCCCGAATGAAGGGTGCCTGCCTTAGAAAAACAGCCATATTAGGATCATCTCTAGGGTAACTAATTTCTTCTGTAAGGTAATACAACATTAACTGCTTTTCCATCCTTTTCTACTATTTTTTTTTAATTGGAACAAAAGGAACATACCAAAGCAATAACACAGTGCGCAAAAGACGAGTGAAGAAAAAGAAGTAATTATCTCCAACTTTACACATTCATTTTCTTGTTATTGTTTGCTGGTATTTTCTTCAAATCCTCTAAAATATATAATAGAGTATAAAATAACAAAGAATGTGTCTGTGTGTGTATATATCTATCCATCCTAGATTTTTGCTACAGGTTCACTGCATTTCTTTGGGTAGGGAATTCAAATGTGAAGCTAAACAGTCCAGTTTACATCCAGAGTTTTGTGATGTTTAATGCATTAGCTTGTGTATTCTGGCCTCTGTGGAATTCTGAATTACCTTTAGTCTATGCCAGTCAGTGACTATGGCAGACCCCATGGTAGGACCATGGGACAGACTGAGATTGAGAAGATCCCAGACCTCTCGCTCACAAGTCAGTAGAAATAACAAGAAGATTGCTTACCATCATTGTAACATGCTTGGACTCCTTGTAGGCACAGAATCATTTCCCTAGAGGGGAAACTCCATTCTTTATCTTTCCCAGGAGGGATTAATAGCAGGTGGTCCTGGCAGATTTTAGCAAGACTTTAAAAATCAAAACTGTGTCTGCTCTAGGGAAGCATTTATAAAATGCCAAACTCCCAGACCTGAATAATAATCATTGCTGTATACAGGCTCTTCTGTCTGTGATTACTTAGTGCCTAGGGCAGGTCATTTAGCCTAAGTATGGGCCCTACAGACCAGAGGCTGGTTCTCATCAATCCCAACGTGACCCTACATTCTTCAGGTGGCTGAGGAGACGCTATGACCTTCAGGTGAGAAGTTCTATTGTCTCCACCCTTTCCTTGAGCTCCAAAAGCTGAACCTCTCTTGGAAAAACTAATTGAGGCAAAAAACACACATTCCAATTACGTGCTATTCTCAAGCTATTCTTGGAACACCTTTCCTTTCTCACACAACTGCAGTCTACTTTCCCTCTCACCCCAAAGGTGACACGCTGGAGCTAAGATAAATCCCATGCCACAAGCCTTATCTCCTACAGTGGCTCAGTTATTGGCTCTCAAGACTAATGGGTCCCACTGGGCAATGGGGAGCATGTGGGTAGAGCACTTCTCAGCTAAGCTTAACACTGGAATTAACACTGAACTTAACACTGCCTTGGTCCAAGTTTCCTTATGCTATGGAGGGAATCACTAAGGAAGCCCAGTGTTTAAAGGAACACTAGACTAGGGAGACAGGAACCCAGGTTCTTGGCTCTGGCTGGGCTATTATTAAATCCCTGTGGGAGTTAGGACAAATGGGTTCACTTCTCTACACTTTAATTTTGAAATATTATGAAGTGTCACATACTTGCTGAGCTTAAATGCTGATGCAAAGTTGGGCAGTATATTAGTATCTTAAGGGCTGCCAAAAGAAAATAACACACTGGATGATGTAAAAGAACAAATTTTTTGTCTCACAGTTCTGGAGGCTAGAAGCCCAATAAAGTGTCAGTAGAGCCATATTCCCTCTGAATGTTCCAGGGAAAGACTTCTCCCATGTCTCTCCCTAGCTTCTAGTGGTTGCTGGCAATCCTTACCATTCCTTGGCTTATACACATATCACTCTAATGTCTGCCTTCACATAGCATTCTTCTCTGGGTATCTCTGTGTTCAAATTTCCCTCTTTCTGTATCAGTCATTAAAATAGGGCCTATCCTAATCCAGTATGGCATCATCTTAAGTCTATCTGCAATAGCCCCATTTCCAAATAAGGTCATATTCACATACACAAGGTGTTAAGAACAAAGATTTCCTTTTTTTTTTTTTTTTTTTAAGGACACAATTCACCCCACAACAGGTGATGTCTAATAAATGGATGGACCAGAGTCAATCTGCAGGAGTTGACCCACACAATAGAGGAATAGGGGCTAAGAAAAGGTTTGGCACGGAAGGGGGCCAAGGGGGCAAATAGAGGGGTCTGAATGTTGTACGTTTCCCAGCAGAGTTCCACAGACTGGTTCAATGTTACATGTTAAAGGAAGATTACATGTTAAAGGAAGAAAAGTTGAAAGAGCACTTTTCACAAAGGGTTTTGAGAAAATTTGCTCAAGTAACAAAAATTACAACACAGAATGAGGGAGAAAGCATTCTCTGGATTGCTGTAGAAATTCTATGGCACAGAACAAAGGGGACAAAGTACTTAATAAACATCTATTAAGGTTAACCTCAGCATTACCTCTACCATCTTATAGTATCGGCAACTCATATTTCCTTGAAAGGGCCACCCCTTCCTGACTCTCAGTGGTGAGGCTTGGCCAACTTTGTCCCTCCAGTGGTGGGCACATGCCTAGGACTTGGCCAATCAGAGTGACTGGGTCAAGGTTATCACATGACACAAACCAGCCAATGAGATTCAATTCCAGGACTCCTCTTGGAAGCATTAAAGAAGACATTTCTTTCTACTTTATCTATGATCTAGAATCAAAATTACCTCTTTTCCTTTTAGTGATGAGAATGTTAAAGATTTACTCTCTTAGCAACTTTCAAGTATATAATACAGTATTGTTGATTATACTTATCATGCTGCACACTGGATCCTCGGAACTTACCAACCTTCTAACTGGATGTTTCATCTGTGATCAACATTTCTCCATATTCCCCTCCACCCAGCCCCTAGTAACCACCACTCTACCCTGTGTTACTATAATTTCAGGTTTTTTAGAATCTACATATAAGTGAGATCATATAATATTTGTCTTTCTCTGACTTATTTCACTTTGTATAATGTCCTCAAGTTTCATCCATGTTATCACAATGGCAGGGCTTATTTCTTTTTTATGGCTAAATAATATCACTATAAATATGTATGAGTGAGTGGATGTATCTGTGGCTGCATGTGCTCGTGCACACGCACAGGTGTGTATATAGCATAGTTCACTTATCCATTTCTGCATCAGTAGTCAATTAGGTTATTTCCATATCTTTAGTATGGTGGATAACACTGCAACAAACATGGGGATACAAAGAGTAGATCTTATAGTTCTTACCACAGGAAAAAGGTAACTATGTGAAGATGGATGGATGTATTAACAACCTTATATGGCAATCATTTTGCTATACACATGTATATAAAATCGGTATGTCACATACCTTAAAATTACCCAATATTGTAGGTCCATTATATTTCAATAAAGCTGAACAAAATTAATTGATCAATCATAAAAATAATATGTCATCCTTTATAATATACTATATTGTTTTTATTACCATGTTTTAGAGAAAAAAATTCCTCCACATAAAATGTACATCTCAATTTTATGACATAATTAAATCTAGAGACCTAAAGTATGGAAAGAATGGATCTAAGGATCAAGAAAACAGAAAATCTCTTAGCTTCATTCTCCAATTTCCAATTCTTCCCAAGCCATGCTGAAAGTTTAGATGAAATTGAAAGACTTTTTACAATCTACCTTACTGAAATCCCAAACGGAGTTCTATGTACTTGAGACTGGATTATTAGGATGAGATGGGGGGCCTGATTTTTTGTTTTGTTTTGTTTTAAATCAAAAGTCAATTGGATAAAATAATACTAAAATATACTGCCTCCAAAGAAACAGAAAACAATTATATCACTGTAGTGATTTAGAAAATCCTATACTGGACTTTTTGTTAACAAACTTTAAGAAGTAGATATTTTAAATCAGAGTGTTTCAAAGAGTTACAGAAATTTTTTGTTGCCTTGTTATCCATCACCCAAGGGCATGAATAATCACTAAAAGGCATTTGTTAACTAAAACTAAATCTACCAACAAGAATACATAATAAAAGTGCAACAGAGGACAGACGGACAGAAGGAAGGAAAATCAATGCTGTTCTCTTCTCCACGGAGAGGTCCTGCCTGAAACTGAACCTAATATAGAGAGAAGTAGAGAAAAGAATGGAAGACTATAGAAACAGAAGTCTATAAGGAGAAAAAGAAAGAATGAGAGAGTGATACTGTTCACATCTTGGTATTTTTGGCTGCAGTCCTACCTTCCTTTCTGTTTTTAGCCACATAAGCTACTAAATTTCCTTCTTTTGGTTTTAGCCAGTTTGAATTGGGTTTCTGTCACTTAAAACAAAACGTTATAAAATAATATGAGGCCCACTTGCCTTGGTCGGATTCTACAACTTTGAAAGCAAATACAAGCAGCACTCAGCACAGCAGAGTTGCCCTTGTATCTACAGACATGGCCACAGTAGCTGTGGGAGCCTGAGTCCAATCTTCCATGATATTCTGGACAACAATCTAAATAGTCTGGCACAGGGTGAATGTAGGAGGGTTGGTTCCAATAACATGTAAGTCACCTGGGGTCTCATATGCAAATATAGGAGACTTACAAAGTCTAATTATACACATGGAGACCACAAGACAACAACTTGCAGGTGTTAGCATTAATGGGAAATTATTTTTAATAAAATAATTCTTATAAACTTTTTTTTTAAGATTTTATTTATTTATTTGACAGAGATCACAAGTAGGCAGAGAGGCAGGGGGGGGGGTGAGCAGGGCTCAATCCCAGGACCCTGAGACCATGACCTGAGCTGAAGGCAGAGGCTAAACCCAGGCACCCCTTTAATAAAATAATTCTTAAACTGAAGAGGCTTAGAGGACATTCTACCTACAAGTCTAAATAAAAAGTAGCACGGGATTCTCCACTGCACACCTCCAGGTTCCACTGAGATCCAGTTTTCTATTATTTGATAAAAGAGTTAAAATTAGCTTCTTCCTCCTCAACCTAGAGTCAACACACATCCTCTTCTGTCTTAGAATGAAAAGTGAGAATAAAGAGAAAAGCCCAGAGCATGGGTGTGTGAACTTGGACGTGCCCATGTGTGCCTGTGAGCAATCTGGGCATTGCTAAACCGTGGGTTTCCAAATGGACACAGGATTAAGCTGAGAGCACCAGCTTTGTAGCATCAAGCCCTTGGCCATGTATCCTTTCTTTTCATGTGATAGCCAGGGTTAGTGCTCAGCAAATACAACCTAATTTCTAGAATGTCCTTAGAGCTCATTTCTCTTAGAAAAAGGAGTATTTCTTTTTAGCATTGCTACTCGAGGGAACATAGTATCAATACAAACCAAAGGGTCAGTGAAAGAGAAGAGTCACCAAAAGTGAACTTTTGAATACGAAGATGTGTATGTAACAGCAAACCAAAGGAAACAAGACTACAGAGGCCTACAAAATTAAACAAGCATATAAAGTTTGAAGACTCCACTTTAAGCCCAAGGACATCAAAAAGTAAACAACACATAAATGCCCCCTTGTAAAAATATGAAATAGAACATCAAATTCAGCATGTGGAGATCTGAACATAAAATAGATAGGCAAAATAGTTGTTTCCTGATGCGATTACAGAAATCACGTCTAATCTCCTCAGTATAACCACTGCACATATAAAACACTGTTCTACCATATCTCAGTAATAGTCACGTCACCAGCTATGAGCTAACTGGAAGGTCAATCAAGGTCAGATTCTTGCTCTGTGCACTTGTCCCCAGCGGCCTCCCCAAAATGGAATGCTGTCAGGCTTGAACTGGTTATCTACATTTTACAAACAAATATTGTCTTAAGCAGGCTTAATCGGCTACTTAGCTACCAGAATAATTGTGTGTACACTGGAAGTAAATGAAGCAGACACAAACAAGACACTCACCTTTTCTCCCCTGAGGATCGTGGCAGCTTTCATGGACGCACAGGCCCCAAGCTGACCAGGAAGATACTACACAGTCTGTAGAGCAAGGGAGATTGCAGAGCTGAGAGGCTGAAGGGGCAGGTCCCAAGCATGAAGTCTTTTTCACAGGTCTAGAGACTAAAGGACAGAAAAAAATAAAATAAAATAATGGTCTATGTCACATTTTCTGGATACCCTTAGAATTATTAATATCTTTATTTATGTGCCTGCTTGCCCACATCAGCTTTCTGGTTAAAGAGTGTATACAAACAAAACATAAACATGCTCTAAGACTTGTTGTTTATCTCTGCACTATTAGCATTTTGGGTGAGAAAAGGTTAAAAAAAAAAAAAGACAGTAACAAAGGGCATGCACTTAAGTTTCCTGCCTCACGGAGTATTCCCTGGGAATTCAAGAGAGGACTGGAAATATAGATACAAATTATCTAGAGTTATGATTTAAAAAAATTAAATGGCTTTGTGAAGTTTCAAGATGAGTCTATCTTGACTATATAAATGACTAGGTTGCTGCGAAAAAATCAAAATCAAACCCCTGAGGTGGGATGTTTAGCATAACCAATCTACTGCTGTTACTCCCCTGAGGGGTGGAGCGCTCAAAGACACAGAAGAAAAATGTTCTTAGAAAAGAAGAAAAATCGGGATGTGTGACTGCAGAATTAGCGCCTTGAAGTCAGTTTCATTAGTGAGGCTTTCTAGAAGCCCAAGGAATGTCTGAGAATTCAGGTGGAGATGCCAACCTAGGAACCTACCAGCCCTTCCTGGTGCACCTGCACCCAGAGTGCGCCTAGAACTGGGTCATTTCAGGATGCAGTGACCACCTGGCCACAAGTGGCCCTCACCAAGTGCCTCCTCCATGCAGGTCTACTCTGGGCACCATGGAAATACGTAGATGAAGGAGAAGATGAGATGCTGATTCTCATGGAGAATCAGTTATCTCATGTTATAACAGGACAGGAGTTAAGACAGAAATGACACAATTAAAGAAGAGCCAAATGCATAACTATGTTTGTGCCAAGTGAGCCCACACTAAAGTGGTTTTAGAGCAATTCAGAGTTTGTGGGCAAATGGTTTAAGTTCAGATGGTTTTATCTACTGAACTGGCTTGTACCATTGTCTAAATATTTCCCATATGTCATGTCCACCCCATTAAGCAGATGAGAAGTGCTTCAAAGACAAAGATGACTGTTACAGTACTGGTGGTAAATCACACCATCTACTTTGCTTCTTTACATGGATGTCAGTTAAATCCGGTAAAGATAGCAATAAGTCACAGCTCTGGCCAGCAGAACTTTGAACATAAATGAAAACAAGAGCAAAATTTTAAAAAAATACAATTTTCAAAGAAGTTGTAACCCATGGGGGAAGAAGTGTTCCTAATGAACAATGGGGCAGCTTGAGATGCTTATGAGAGTGAATGGGAAAAACAAAAGTCCATGAAAGATAATGTTTTATTTACAACGAATTATGTATTTGCAACTAATTCTTATATATTTAATAGGATTTGACCTGACTTAAAATAAAAGACAGAGACAAACAAGATGGTCAATGTAAATGTCAAAGATCACAAGCCATGTGGAGGAGGCAGGGACTAGAAGAGAGAACAGATACTGGGGGCAATTGAGGGGTTACCTGGGGAGGCTGAGGAGAGGTGGTGATCAAACAGAAACTGTGTTGGCCAGAATGACAGTGAGATGGGGGTTTGGAGTGACTGGGACTGGGATGTACATATGACATTGATGGATTGTGGATAAAGAAGAACCTAGGATATACTTTAGTAAGATGAAAACAAAAAGAGAAGAAGAAGGCCACCCACCCCCATCCCCACCACAACCACCACCTGTGAGGTGGGGAAGGGGTCTGTGATTCCTCCCCTAGGAGTGAGCAAGAGAAGACACACAAGACTACTATTCATGGAATACATTATGCATTCATTCCAAAACCATTAGTTTCTACTTTAAATCAGACATTCTTGGATGGTGTCTGCTTTCAAGGAGCTCTCGATCAAGAAGGGTAAGTCAAGTAGAGCATTAATAAAATTGATGGAAAGTGATGCTTCGGAGCGTCACAGGAATCGAAAGCTCTAGAGCCAGAGGTCTTAAGAGAGAAATGTCTGGGTCTGGGCCCATATTTGTCAGCACGTGTTCTCACAAACTCTAATGTTAGTTTCCCTCCAGAAAAACTAAGTAGTGAGGGAAAAGGAAGTAGGGCATGCAAACTAATCAATCTACTTATTTCATAAACATTTTTAGTGCATTCAGGGCACTGGTTATACATCAATCCCTTTAACCTCCATAACTTTGAGATATATGTTATTAACATCTCAAGTTAAAAATGGGGGTTCTGCAACACAGAAATGGTTACTCACTTGCTCACAATCTTAGTTAGTCAGGAGCAGAGTTGAGATTGGGACCCAGGCAGCCTGGCTCCAGATGCTCTTAACCACTGTATATTATGTGGTCTTATTATAGGTCATTCAGCCTACAGTGGTAAGTACCTACCATATATCAGCACTGTGTTAGGTGCTGAAGTCAGAGCAGTGAATAAAACAGACAAGGTCCCAGTCCCCACGGGACCCACATTCCCATGTGAGCTGATACTAAGTATACATGAATTCATGAGTGAGCCTCAACAAGAAGACCGGAAGACTGTTACTGCTGCTTCTCCTTTCCTTTGTCATAGCTGTCTTACTGCAACACCAGACAGATGATGGGGATCTGAGGATCAATGCTGAGAAGATACCTCAAATCTCTCAGCTCCAAGACCCAGCAGACACTTGTTGCTATAACTTTTGTACGAGACGTTGAGCTGTGCCATTGAAACTAATTAGTCTACCAATGCAGCACACCAAGGCCACATTCACTAATCTCATCAGAAGCTCCTGAATGTCTGTCTTTAAATCGGCAGTGCACTTGGAAAGAGACTGGGAACATGTCCTGCATTAAGGACAATGTTTTACAGACCATTATGTTTATCTGGCTTATTTTTCAAGAGCTATAAGAGTGACTGGGAAGTAAGGGGTTAAGTCCCCCAAAGCCCCCTTTGATAAATACTGAACTGTCAATCAATTAACTGTTAGATATTAGGGATAACTGTACCTATAAGATCTGGAAGTCACGAGAGACATGGTGTGCAAGAGAGGAGCTGGGGGGAGCGGGGTTCCCTGGAGACTATTAAGTGGCATAATTAGGAAGCCCAAGGGTGGGAGTGAGGCCATTTGTCAGAGCACTCATGCCTCTTTAGCCCCTAGTGCTTTGACAGACAATAGATCTTAATCCACATAGATAAATTCTTCAGTCCCAGGCAACATGTCTAAGATGCTTCATTTAGGCATTGAATCAATGTTCTTGGGTCAACCTATCTCTATCTCAGACCCTCTGGGCTACATTTGTTCTAGAAATAAATCATAAGTAAGTCACAAAGCACTTACCAGCTTCAGACCACTTAGGTAGTTTTCTCCCCAAGAACAGCAAACACAGAATATCTCTACGTCTATTGACTATTTAGAGCTAGAAGGGAGCTTTAGAGCTAATTTGGTTTAATTCGTCAATTTTACTGAAAAACTGAGCTCCAAATACATTGGATAGTTTCTACGAATTCACTCAGCAAGTCCAGGGCAGAGCAAGACCTGAGCCTTGTCCCAGGCGGCGGACTCGCTTCTACCTGTCCCTGATGGCTGTCCTTCCATGGAATGAAGTCACCAGACAGGACACCTGAAGTTGTTGGCACTGAGGATACTTTGCTGATGAATCATAGTAACCACAGTGGAGGCAGTCAGTGACACAACGGACCCAAGACATCTATGAATGCTGCAAGCTCACTATAACCTTTTACATAAAACCCAAATCCTTCCCCTACTTCATTATTACTTTAAAACTCCACCAAATACTCGTGCAGACCTCCCCCACCAAACAGGAGGTAGTGAGACCAAACTTTGCTCCACTTCAAATGACTTCTTCTCTGATTTGTGGCAACTCACATTGTAATATAATTACCTTGGGAGGTAGGTAGGATGTGGGGGTGACACGGACCACCTGGATTCGGATGGTTTGTGTAGTTTACTTGGCCAAACTCCAGCCATGATGTTTGTAGAAAGAACTGCTGTTTTTCTACTCATCTGAAACACTTTCTCTGGATATACCAACTGAACCAACTTTATTTCTATTTACCAACTCTGTCATCTCTGATGTAATCAATCCCTGCTCTAATCAGTGCAGGTCTGTGCTTGTCTCTTCTTGTACCAGATGCTTTAAAAAAAAAAAAAAAAAAAAAAAAAAGATTTATTTATTTATTTATTTATTTGAGAGCGAGAGAGAGAAAGAGAGTGCAGAGGGAGCAGCAAAGGGAAAGGGAGAAAAGCAGACTCCCCGTAGATCATGGAGCCCCATGCGGGGCTCAATCTCATGACCCCAAGATCATGACCTGAGTTGAAACCAAGAGTCATATTCCTAACCAACCAGGCCACCCAAGCACCCCACCTAGATGCCTTTTAGATTACATCACCTTGAACCCTTTGCCATTCCTGTGCTGACCAGCTAAGCAACTACCCAAGGGTCTACAGTCTATTTAGGTTTTGCAGGCAGCAAAGTCAGTCCCTACAGAGACTTCTCATGGCCACAAAATGTTAAAGAGCCAAAATAACTTTCAACTCAGAAACTGAGATTGCTACATAGCAGTAGCTTTCCAAGTGCTAGAGAATATATTACAATATTATAAGTGATTTTACATACGCAATAGTCATGAATACTTTGGATATTCTGGTGCCTAACCTAGCATTTTTCATTTGCAGTAAGAAATTATTACTTTGGCCTGCCTTACAAGAAATGTGAAAGTCTGCTACTAATAATTGCAAAGTTGTCTTAAATAATGAATTACTCCACAAACAGAATGCTAATTAACGAAAGGAAAAATAGGCTGGGTAGGTGATATGTTTAATGTTAAAAAATAAACACACACAAAACTGTTCTTATTCTAGAAATGTACAATTTTCATAAATTTCCTTAATGACAAAGTGATTTCAGATAAGCACACAAATTCAATCAAAATGATTTGTAATTAAGAAGAAAAATGTCTATTGTGACATTAGCATGTGACTGCCATTGTTAAGAAAAATGAGGGCCTTCACATTTTATTTTTTGAGACTAAATCAAGCTCTAATCTGAACTAATTTTAATTAACACAGGAATAAACTGGCAAAAGTTCAATACAAGTATATTATCCCCCACCCCACTGATGACCATTTTGTAAGATCTAAGTTTCAATGCCTCTTAATGCCTCAAGAAGAAATTAAACTGAAACTGCATAATAACAATATTTAATCATAATTAACAACCTGATACTCCTTCTGTAATTAAAAAAGTGAGTTATATTTGCTTAAAGTAAAAAGACCTATCACAGGAGCTAATGATGTTTTCTTGTCTTTTAATATATCTATCATTGGATGAAAAATCAAGTCAGTCTTTGAAAATTCAGGAAGTGTTTGAGATAATTCTCCCATGGCATAACAGAGCTCACCTTTCCCTCCATACAGAAAGAAGGTTCTAGAAGACGGTCAAGGAATTGGTCACAAGATATTGATTTGTTTTCCTACTATTTTCAAGGAGGTAAGGTGGAAAAAAAAAAAAGAATAAGAAGAAAGGTGATCACTACTTCCTGGGGACTCTTAAAAACCTGGACTCTCACTGCTTTGTATCTTCCTGATACCAAAATCCTCCTGCAGACAATACATTCCATCTTCAGTTGATTTTACATAAGATATTTGATTTCCAGAATGACATCAACCTTCCCAAAGAAGCTAGACCAAAAACAAGTTATATTCATTTCAACTTTCCAAATGAAATGCAGGCACTATAAACCCCAAAGGGAACTAACTCTCACTCAAAGCTTAGAACCCTATCATTCCATGGGCTCTCCAAGAACCACCATAATAGAAACAGCAGTTGCTAAGATTTAATTCAAAACTAATGAAAGAGCCTACTTATGTAAAAATGCTGCTTTCTAAATGATTTTTGAGAAACAATATTGCCCCTGACATATTCATTTAGGGAGTATACTGACTTGGCAGAAATTCAATCCACCTTACTGCTAAAATAAATAGGCCTCTTCTACAGACTGAAGGAGTCAAATGGTTGAAGGGGAAAGATAAATAATATTACAGTTTTAACCAGAAAGCTATTTTCCTTCAAGAAGCTTCATGTATTATTTCAATTGCCTTTTGCCACTGGGATTTGCAAAATAATGGATCATTCTTCTAACTTAGTGGATAGAATAAAAGCAATCTGTCTTTAAGCACTTATAGACAGCTTAAAGAATTAAATCACATCTCATCCTATTATGCTTAATAAAGCTTAATTTTAGCCATATTGTGACTCTCTTGGCAAAGTTCCGTGCAATGCAACTTGGCAAGAAGACGCATGTGTATGTACTGCGAATTTAATACCTAAAAATAATTCCTGCAATTAAAAATAATTACAAGAAATGTAACCACATATCAAAGAGTTTTCTAAATTTCATTCATTTCATAAAGCCAATCAGAAAATGCCTAGTGATTTTCTTAATGCTACACAGTAACAACACTCTAGATAAAAGATGGAAAACAATATTCCGAAAACAAATGAAGGCAAAATAAATGAGGTACCTGTACAATTCTGGAAAGAAATCAGAATCAATATCCAACACTTGCACAACATAGCAGCCTTCAGGCCAATATTCATATATCTCTATTATCACATATTCTCACCTCTGCTCCCTTTTTTAAGAATTTCCTTCTGATTGTTTCTCAGCCTTTTATTAGCTCAGCGCTAAAAGTAGGGTGCAGAGAGGGTAGAAGAAACAAAAGCTGACCTAAATGGAATCTTTCACAGTGTAAAGTTAAAAATACCATTATTGATGAGAAAAAACAGAAAGGAGATTAATGCAAGATGGGGAAGTTGTCAGGCAAGGAGAAAAAGTGAAAAGCCAGAGAGGCAGGTAAAAGGAAGAGTTACCTCCCAAGATGCCAGTGGTATAACTAAGTAACATCACAGAAGTAGAGCTTTTGCAAGGGCTTTAGCACGGGAGTACTCTTCTTACTCACAGCACGTTGCAACCTACAGTTCATTTCCCCACAGAAACAATGACAAGAGCTGAATGAGAGCAAGTTTTCCTGGGAATGACCACAAATGCCTTTTCTATAGATTAATGTTAGTAATAACAGCTAATACATACTAGCAACCCACTTGGCTCTAGGCACTATGCTAAAGACTTACATGCAATTTCTCATTCATCATGATCACTTGGAAGTATCATTATCATGTTCACTCTGTAGACGAAATAACTGAGGATTAATTATTTGTCCCAAATGACAAAGCTAATATGTGACAAACAAAGATCCAGGGTTCTTCAAAGCCCCTAATCTCTAATACTAGGCTCTACTTTGATTTTGTATTTGCAGGAAAAATTATGGTAGACAAAAACCTTGCTGGGGGCACCCAGGTGGCTCAGTCAGTTAAGCATCTGCCTTAGGCTCAGGTCATGATCTCTGGGTCCTGGAATCAAGCCCCACGTCAGGCTCTCTGCTCAGTGGGGGGTCTGCTTCTCCCTCTCCATCTGCCCCTCCACCTGTTTGTGATTTCTCTTGCTCTCTTTCTCAAATGAATAAAATCTTTAAAAAAAGAAGAGAAAAGAAAAAACCCTTCTGTAATAGTAATAATTGATCAGGAAAATAAATAGGTGAACATTCTGTCCACTTCCAAAAATGTTTAAAGTGAGATAAAAATAGAAAAAAAAAGTAGTTTAAATATATCAGTGGTAAAGTCCAAGCCCTAAGAAAGGTAATTGTTGGGTTGTTTTTTTTTTTAATTTTTGTATTCTGTATTTTGTATTTTTAATGTGTTCTGAAAGGTAATATTTGAGGGAGGGGGCGGGTAAAATTAGTTTATGATGACTATTTTCATCATAAAACTTGGTTAGGGCCATTTCTAAGGAATTACAGTGATTTCATAATCAGCAAACCCAGCACCCTTAAGATTTCTTGAAGAGCAAAAGATGACCAAAGAAACCCTCAAGGCAGTTTAGAAACCAAGGAAAGGTGACAAGTGCAAGTGAGTGCCCAGCTCACCTTCCACTGGGTACTGCCAGCATCCCTAGCACAATCTTCTCTCTTATCAACCATATCCAACCCAGCAAAGGAACAAGGGCAGAGGTGACAGCAAGACATCCCTAAGCCCCCTGGGCAAAACTGAAAGGAAGAGGATTTAAAAAGGGGGGGGGGGGCTATCTGCGATAAGGATGTCTCAGAGGAGGGGGAAAGGAGCAGGAGGATCTAGTAAGAAGGGAAAGATGGAGACAACAGAAAGCCGAGCTAGGTCTCCCAGACTTCAGTCCTGGTCACAAGATTGCCCTATCATTCCACCAGAAGCCAGCAAGCCAGACCTTCATCTGTGCTGATTTGGAAGGTGGCATTTCAACCTGTGAATAGCTGAATGGAAGCTTTTAATAATGGTAACAAGAAGGGGAAATCCATATTCCCCAAGGCAACACAAATCTCTAAAAACAACATCACAAAGTACAAAACTTAAAGCTCTAAGAGTCAAAAGGGAAAAAAAGGGGGGGGGGGTTTTGTGGTACTTATTTTAGAGAGCTAGGACAGAACTGTCTCTAAAATAAAATAGGCACATGATCCTGTTTTTAAAGGAAGGGATACTGAAGGCCACGTTGTTCCTGATATCCTTGTTAGCATATGCTACTTTAAATGTGCAAGTTGTTTTAGACTGAACAAGTTAATTCAACTTCAAAGGCAGGCTCATGGGATTCACCACGTCCCTAAGTGGTGATAGGAATGAGACACTGCATAATAATTTTTAAAATGCAAATAGCTCATTCTTTTGTATGAGAAACTGCTTTATTCATTTTTGAAATTAAACAAAAACTACAACCCGAAACTGCACTGCAAAGCTGGATGAAAGCTCCTTCCTCCCAGGCCTATTCAGACATTGCAAGTCCTACATTGCATAGCTAGCTCTTCAGTGTGTCAAGACCAATGTTACAGATTAGTAGCTTTCAACCTGACTAAATCAATGGGGTTTCACACTAGTCCCAATTCAGAAGCACTGGGTCAGAACTGGGAAGGGGGTAGGTAGCAGAGTGTACAGGAAATATTTACATATTTAAAAATCTTTATAACTACCAGGTTGGGAAGTCAGTCTCTAAGTAATTTATGAACTACCATTTTGAAAAACCAACTGACAAAATATAATTATTTAAAAAAACATTAAGCTGATAATCTACAATTATTTATATGAATTGGGTAAATTTCTTGGCAACTGAGCTTCAGTAAAATAAAAGGGCTAGCCAATATTTCTCACCTTTGTTACATTCTATCTTCCCTAAGGAGCCTTTTTAAAGACATTTTCCCTAATGGTCTCTCCATCCCCCATGGTATTTTCATACCACACATACACTGTATATATGTGTATGCTTTATATATAAAAAGTGTAGGATTTGTTTCATCCCATGAGCCAATTTTTGTCCCCTTGGTGGTGATACCATCCTCCATTGGGGATGAATGGAGTAGAACACATACTGAACTTGAATTGTGTGCTGAGCAACTTATAAGTATATTCTTATTTAATTAGCAGAAGTTCCTGTGAAGTAATCACTACTAATATCTGCAGTTACCAGTGAGACAACTGAAGTTTTAAAACGCTGACCAAGGGGTGCCTGGGTGGTTCAGTCCTTAAGTCGGCCTTGGGCTCAAGCCCCACATCAGGCTCCCTGCTCAGTGGGAGGCCTGCTTCTCCCTTTCCCACTCCCTCCCCTGTTTGTGTTCCCTCTCTCACTGTGTCTGTCAAATAAATGAATAAAATCTTTAAAAAAATAAAAATAAAAAAAAATAAAAAATAAAAGCTTGGCTGACCACGCTTCAGTAATAAGTAAACGCAGAGGCAGGACTTGAACCCAGCCTGTATGATTCTGGTTTACCCTCTTTACCTCCATATTAGACTCTTCGGGCTAAAGGCTCCAAAACTAATGGGTTCATTATGCATTTCCATGGCTCCTGGCTAGAATCTATCTCTTTTTTAAGTTGACTACAGTGTTTCTAAATACCTGTGTTTTTCTGGAAGTTGGAATCCATATGCTCATATAGTCATTGCAATAAGCAAGAGACAATTCCATTAACCAATCAGATATGCTATTTTCTGATACCTTCACAGAACAATTTAAAACAGCTAACATGCTGTATACTTTTATGAACTTTTTGCCTAAATACGAATCATATTATTAAAAAGTTGTTTTAAGAAGTTGCATACTATATATTTTTTTACATTTATATATATCATCAGCAAAAAAATAGGGTATAAGATCACAAGGACAGTCATTAATATTTTAAAGAATTGTAATTGTCTTCTATGAAGTCTTAATTCGAGAGAGAAAGCACTGAAATTATAATTATTTGATTTAAAAACACAGTTAGTTGATTCTATATTAAAAGCAGCATAGATGTCTTTGTAGGTTACTAAACGCAACATAATTCTGTAAATGTTATTACCTATTTTCTGATTCTGAAAGTGTTATTACCTATTTTTAAAAGGCTAGGTGAGTTGAATTGTTCAAAATAAAGGAGACTTTTATAACATAAGAAGAGATATAGTTGCATGCAACAATCATTTTATTTTTTCTAACATTTATATTTTCTTAGTTCAGGTGCTCTAACAAATATTGTTTTGTTCAACCCAATGAAGCTTGAAGGTAAGACACATTTATTATGACTAATATTATTTTGAAGTGGAGAACCCTAAAAGAATAGTAATCATTTGTTCAGAAAATGTTCAGACCTTTGGTGGCTCAAAATCCTTAACATAGTGAACTCAGCACAAAAGTTAGGGAGCCTTTAGGGGCTCCCCATGGAGATGACACAGAATCATGAAGCATCTGACCTGAGGACCAGCACTACCTATCCAGAACTATCTTGCTTCAAATCTGACTCAACAGAATCCAAACAGGACACGTGCTCCTAATGCCACCATTTCTGCTCTCTGACAGATTACCTGTCCTGAGAACAAAGACAAGACCACATCTCGCAGGCCACCAGCAATACTGAATTTTGTTCTCTCTACTTAACACAGATTGCCAATTAATTCTATAGGAGATATTTCATCTAGAGTTATTTTCTTCTTTTAGATTTGTAATGATCAAAACATATATAGCTATATTTTTAAAGAAGAGAAACCTCTCATTTTTTTCCTTGAATTGAATACTTGTGGTCTGAGGAAGTTTTAAGTCAAAGGGAAACCAGCCAAATCCTAAAGAAAATGGTAGCCTACTCAGCATATTATATTCCTTCCAGCATCATATTCCTTTCAGCAATATGCTCCCTTGTGGAATCTTGGAATGAAAGAAATTCTTAATGATATCTTATACAATATCCTGTTTACACAAATGAGAAAATCAAGGCTTAAAGTGGTTATATGATTTGTCCAAGACCAACAGGTAGCGTAAGTATCAACCTATAATCTCCTGTCCTGATATTTGGTTGACTCATTTATAGTGCCTCCAGTTAAAAAAAAAAAATTAAAAAATAAAAATAAAAAATCCTTAATCAACCTTATCATATCCCATTCACATCTATACCCTACATTCACTTTTCTTCTTCTTCTAAATTAGATTGCAAAAACTCAGTTATTAGAGCTGGATCACTTACTTCTATCTGAGAATCTTTTTTTTCCCCTCAATAAGCAGTCTGAAGAAATATTTCACCTATGATGAAAGGCTATGTAGACATTAAATAATAATACATGAATTGAGTTAAAGTCCCATGGTAATACAGATTCCACAAGAACACCCGCTGTCCTGCTCACAAACGCAATTCCAATCCATCGCTGACAGCCAGGTAGTTGGCATCCAAGAAATACTGAATAAACATGTCAACAAATTATATGAGTTTCAATTCTAACACAGATGTTTAATAAAAAAAGAAGTTTGGTAGCAAATGTTTGGTGAACATTTCATAGGGTATAAGAATACTTGGAGAACCCTGATATATATATGGGGTTCTACGTAGGGTTGGACAGGTTGAACCTGCAAAAGGTAACCTTGCCAAAGGGCAGATAGGGGCTAAAATTCAGTCCTTGGTCCTCTTGCAAAGTACACCCTCAGGTTTATGCCCAGAGGGTTATCTTTTTCCAATACTTCCACTCAGAGGGGGAGATTTATATGTAATTCACAGAACAATGCAGTTTATGCTGCCTACAATTCATATACAATTTTTAATTAACTTATTTTTTTTTAGAGAGAGAGAGAGAGACAGGGGGTGGGAGAGGCAGAGGGAGAGAGAATCTTAAGCCCAGAGATGTGGGGTTTTGTTTGTTTTGTTTTTTTACCTGAGAGATATATATTTTAAAAAGAAAAAAAAATTCTGGTGACTGATCAATAAATATCCCACATCAATGAAAACACAGTAGATAGCAAAACTAATCAGTAAAAGATTCTTAGGGTCTTAGACTAGCTACCGCAGTTTACAAGAAATATGACACTGAGACACAGAGTGACAAGGGCCAGTGGAGCTCAGCGTGAGGTTAAAAGAGCTATGCGTTGAAGGTCAGAATGTTAAATTTATTTGTTAATGATTCCAAAGTCCAAAAATGTAAATAGAAGCAGTGTGAAAGTGTCCACAATAGGCCACTTTCCTTTTGTAACCTCTTAGCAATATGCAGTATAATTTTAAAAGGAAAGACTATATTCTTCACAAAAAGAAGGTAGCAGAAACTACCTACTTAACACAAATCACTGTCGAATAAGACATGCCAACTGAGGTGAAATTGCAATAAAGTGGCGAACTTCTAAATCCTCCTTTCCACCCCACTGCTTGTTTCTTCAAGGCAAAGCAGCTATTAACAACACCCAACCCTTTTTCTAAGCACTGCTACAAAGCCCCAGAGAAGAAAGCATAATCCTGTATCTTGATGATTCTACCATTTGATCAGCTGAATTAGATTTACACTAATGAAAACTAGGGATTATTATCAAATATGTATGAATTAGGCATTCATGTGCCTGGAGTCAATTGTACATGACAAAGGTATTCCCAGGAGAAACAAAATCAGAGACCGGGAGAGAAATTCTGAAAAAAGCATGGGATAACCTGAGCATAACCATGAAGCTGTTCTGTAGGACCTTCTCCCTTTTTTTTCCCTCCCATCCTTCCTCCCTCCCTCCCTCCCTCTCCCTTCCTTCCTTCCTTCCATCTTCCGTGCGCATAGTTTGACACACAATGTTACATTAGCTTTAGGCATACCACATAGTGATTCAACAACTCTGTATGCTATGCTATGTTCACAAGTATAGCTATGATCTGTTGGTGTCTCATTTTTTAAGATCCCCACGCACGCAGCACCCTCTTGCTGTCTTTTGGCCAATATTACACACTGGGGTGGGGGTTCGGGGGGAGGGGGGACACAGGCCTGGGTTTCTCAATGCCCTGAAGTTACTATTCTTTCTACTTCATATTAAATATCCATTCCAGGTAACTGGCCCCATTTTGTATTTATAACCTGACATTCAAGGACATCAAAGGGAAAAAAATTCTTATATAATAAAATTACATCAATATATTGTACACCTAAAACTAAAATAACACTATATGTTAACTGGAATTTAAATGAAAACTTTAAAAAAATGAAATTGCTCTTTTAAATAAATAGGCAAAAATCCAAATGATAATCACTCAAAAATATTCCTTCTACTATATCCATGGGACCACAAATTGAATCTAGCAGCACATTAAAACATTGAAGGAATTAAGAAATTAAAAGAGCAAGATTGTTCTTCCCTAAAAATGCAGGGATGGCTCAATATCAAGGTATTTGTAAATGTAACTTAATGCACAGATAGAGAAAGGAAACTCAAAAACTCATCTCAGGGTTGCCTGAGTCGTTCAGTTTGTTGAGTGTCTGGCTCTTAGTTTCGGCTCAGGTCCTGATCTCATGGACTGTGAGATGAAAACCCAAGGTGGGCTCTGTGCTGTGGGGAGTCCAATGGGAGATTCTCTCCCTGTGCCCTTCCCCCCAAAAATGAATAAATCTTTAAATAAAAAAGCTCATCTCAGTGTGTGTGTGTGTGTGTGTGTGTGTGTAACAATATATGGTATAATATGGTGTAACTTGTCATATAATATATAAATATCCATTTACATGTAAATTCCACAACCATTAATAATCAAATACCCAAATCCCTAAAACAAATAAAGAAACTAACTCTCTTACTTAGTAAGTACCATCTAACAGAAATCACAACTAGATCACATTTAGAATGAAAAACTCTTCATTCATATGTTTATGACTTCAGTCATAAGCAAGGCAAGGATACCAGCTAACATTTTATGAACTACTATTGTACGAGATTTCCTAGCCAGTAAATTACAATTTAAAAAGACATAAAAGTTGTAACTATTAAATGAGAAAAGATAAATGTTTCATTTTTAAATTTTGAGTATAGTTGATACATATTAGTTTCAGGTGTACAACATAGTGATTCAACAAGTTTACACAATATACACTTACCACAAGTGTAGCCACCAACTGTTGCCATACAGTACTGTTTAAATATCATTGACTACATTCCCTATGCTGTACCTTTCATTCCTTTGACTTACTCACTGAATAACTGGAAGCCTATATGCCCCACTCCCCCTTACTCAAGGGAGAGTGGGGCATATAGGCAACCCCCTTGCCTACCCCCTTATAACCCGCTCCTCTGACAACCAACAATTTGTTCTCTATACTTAGAGGTCTCATTCTGCTTTCTGTTTATTCATATGTTTTGTTTTGTTTATATTCTATATGTGAGTGATATTACATGGTATTTGTCATTTTCTGTCTGACTTATTTCAAATAGCATTATATCCTCTGGATCCACCCATGTTGTCTCAAATGGCAAGAGCTCATTCTTTTTTATGGCTAAGTAATATTCCATTGTGG